>DVQH01000780.1:0-18068 GCA_018231625.1 Papilio phestus | reverse complement strand
CTGACCACCAAATTACACTGCCAACCTATTGCTGCAACAATTGAGAGAGAGAGAGAGAGAGAGAGAGAGAGAGCGCTTGGGAGCGCATTACCTAACAAAACACTCCTCGGTCCCATTATACCCATAGAGCGCAATGGTGGCCATTACGGGTGGTACAGCTTGAGAGAGTCGAGTTTTGTTCGAAGTTCTCGATAAGGCGCTTATCTTTCATTAGACTTAGCCGAACGCTTGTGACGTTTGTTTCACTATACAATACATGACAAGCTAGTTCAAACCCCTTTTAGCTCAGATTACTCAAAGCTCGGAAGAGAGTCCACACTCGGGTAATTCAACACCACCGCAGTAGGAACGCGTCACCGACTTGTCGGTTGCTTGCGCGTTTGTGGTTTCATTGCACCCAGGCTGACGCGACTCATTACAAGATCGATGCGAACTTTGACTTGCACTGGTAGGCACACAGACAAGCCCCCCATATGTGGCCTCGAAAGCATCAAGCTGTGACCAAACAACAGCTCGCGGCTAAGTTTCACACGAAACCCTTCCGAGCAATATGATGTAACACACACTAACTACTACTCTCTGGCTTTTCTTGAAATCGAGTGGAAAATATGTGTGCTTGAGCCCGTCATATGATCTATGCCCTTTGGAAGGTGAAATCCCCAGGCTACTGCACCAGGGGTTCAATAGCGGCGAAGCATCAAATTAGAGACGACCGGTAAGATGTAGAAAAGCACCATGCGCACCCGATAAGTTTCACTTTCAGTGCTTCCCGTCGGTAATTTATTGGACACTTCACTGTGGTTGCACTATTTGTGATGTTCATTGCCGCTCGTCTCCATTACCTACAATTGGCCAAAGTAATAGCGAAGTTGCTGCGGCACCACTTAACACGTTTGCCTCTTTCCAGATGTGCCAGGCGCAATTGGTTATGCTTTGTGCGGAGGACCACCCGAGCCTGCTACCAGTAGCAATTCTCACGAGCTAACTCATATTGAAATTCAAACATGTTTTCGCGAAACTAGGTTAATTCATTTATTTTACAGTAGAACATAGTGGGTATCATTCGAAATCCAATGAATATGAGTATTTGAGTTGCAATTTGATGCGTCACGTGATGAGTGGCGTCCAGTAGAAATGTTACTCTGGACCGATACATCACTGTTAGATGAAGTGAGTTGCGCACTGGATGAATTGGCATAATTGGTTTGACTCGACTCTTTAGCATCACGGTGTTGGTAGAGGGGCGTTGCACACAAAGTGACTTATCTTCATCACTAGTTGCTGTCGCCGACTAATCAATTCCCGGCTGCACATGCCTCCTCACTATAGCTAGTGTGCGTGTGTGTGATATATAGCACAGACTGGCAAGCACTGCTCGGAGTGCCACTATCGGCAAGGCGCGCGTGTTGCTATCTTCATCACCATTCTCATCTTGCTCTTCTCTGAATAATAAATCATATTCGTGACTTTGAATCTATTATGTTTTATATATGTAAGGTAAACAGAAAAAATACGGCTCGACCGGCCGACAGACTAACATAGACCGCGAGGACTGAGACGGGTCAGCGCGCTAAATGAGAACTCCAGACTTGAGCTTCCCCTACCAGGCACTGCTCTGTTTGCGCAGCTCTATTCCTTGGTAGTTGCATTGGGCGCGAGCGAGCTATGTTTGTGCATAATCCTCCTCCACCACGACTTGTTCTGCTTCTCTGGGATCGGTCTCTTCTTTTCAATGTTTTTACCTGAGCACCAAAAGGCACACTAGCAGTAGCAAGTTAACTTTAAATCTTGCCCAATTCCATTTGCAAGCTGAGAATAGAGAGTAGGCGCTCACAATACAGGTAGATGGTGTGTCAAGCTTGGAGCGTGCTTGCAAACAACGCTTGCATGTCTTGTTTGCATGACTCCATCCACCTAACTCACAATTTCAACAAAGCTTCATTTTTTCTTTTTTGTGCGCGCAATATTTACATAATAAACTATAAGTTAAATTGTATAAATTATCTATTAGAAAAAATATTTGAAGAAATATAGAACAAATAGTTGAGTCCAAGTTTGTTAGTCAATGTGGATTATGTTTGATGCTTAATTGGTGGTGGGCACTACCTGTGTTGAGGTGGTGAGTTTGTAAGCTGGTACAAGAGAGAGAGAGAGAGAGAGAGATTAATTAGATTCCCCTGTAGGTTGACTGGCGAGTGCCAACTCGTACACCGTAATTAGTTCTCGAATCCGGTGAAATGATATGGTGTTCTGGTTGGTGTTCGTTCTCGCCACTATTAGTACTCGCGCGTCCGATAAAGTTATCACAATGAGCTAGCTGACTATGAACATTTGCCAGGCAGCGTTTGTAGTGGTTCGTGCTTGTGTTGGGTATGTTTGCATAATGGACACTTCTTGGCATCATTTGTCATCTGGAGGTGGTGGTCCTACCAATGCTCGTTCTGACCCTTCTGACCGTGTATATATGCTTGACAAATCTAAACACGTATCATGCAATATTTGCCTAGCACTCTCGTGACTGAGCTAGCTACTTACTCGCTAATGTGACGATTTGCATGTGAAACCATCAGTTTGGCGACGATGATGGCGGTGTTGGTAGTTCCGAGTGGCTGGTCAATGATCACACATCATCACCATTTGCATTTAAAAATTTGTGTTGCTAGACATCGAGGGAGGTTGTTGTTTTTAAAATGAACTCACCGCTCTTGAACTTAATTTTTTCTGATTCGCATTTTGAAAAACTTAAGTCAGTTCGCAAATCAAGAGGGAGAGAGGAAGATCTTAATCTTGCATGATCCGTTGAGTAACTATGAGGATAATCTTGAGAGGCGGATGGCCCTCGTGTGGTGTGATTAATCGTTTAGGACACGATTTCTGACTCACTAGGAGGAAATCTATTCAAAGCCGATCTATGTCACTGTGACTTGAGCATTGGGCGCAATGTAGTCGTTGGATCGCACGCTTCATCTCATTGGTCATCTTTTCCGCTCAGGCACTGCTACTTGAATTGATGAGCCAGTCAACGATCGATTAGATGAAACACATGCCACAAGCAGCACCGCACAGCTGTCTGGTTTGTAACTCATTTGAATAACAAATCAATTGATCGGTTGGGTGACGATGATCAATCCCGATGGCGATAGTGGTGACCTGTGCTAGCACCGCCATCGATTTTCTTGATTGGTTACTGCCTTCCGTTCAAGCAAGTAAAGCTACTTGATAAAAAATTTACACCAGAATTAAAAGATTAGCCAATCAGTTCCTTTCCTGGCTTTTGTCTTTATTATATTTTATTAATTTTTTTTACTTTAACGATTTATTGGTAGGGATTTGCTATAAGTTTGATGCTACATTTATCTGGTAACAGCTCTTTTGGGTTAGTGTAGCGACACAAGGTGGAAATGAATAGAGAGAACTTACTTATAGTTTTGTTTTATCTCACATGTGTCGTAAATTAATAATAATGACACATGCAGTTTTTTAGTTCATGCCTCAATGCCGGTTTGTATCTGGTTATATCTTTATGAAAGTTCTAGTGAGTTTTTAATTTATTGAATCTAGCGTACTTAGCTCCGCCGGGCATGGAATCTTGTCTACACTATCGCTTAACGCTTGACAATGGTGTGAAGAAAATGAAAGGGAGAGAGAGAGAAAGAGAGAGTTGTGGATTTGTATTAGCAAACAGCATGTGCGCGAACTTTTCCCCTCTAATTTATATCATCATCGCCACTAGCAAACATATGAACACACGCATAGTCAATGGCAACGCGCACAACACGCCATTATCATCCTCTTGGCAAGTAGCATTTCTGTCTGTCTGTCTCCTTCTTTCTCTGAGTTTTCTTGAGCTTATTTATGGAATTTGTTTGTTGAATTGACTTGGTAAGGATGCAATCAAACAGGATTCGAGCTAGGGTTGGCATTATGATCACCTGGCTGGCGCCTAGATGTGTGTGTGTATTCAAATAACCTTATGGTGGTCAGTCGGTCTATTCTAGTTGGATAATTGGACCATAATCGGTAATTGGTCAGCGCACCAACAATTGCATTTCCATTGACCACCGAGCAAGTAGTCAACGAGCCATCAACATTCAAATCGAAACTAGTGCTATTTGAAGCATTCTTTTATTGCTGTCGCTCTCACCTGAGAACTTGTTAAGTTTTCGATATGATGATTGTTCTATATGGCGGTTGGTTGTCCAAGACATATTGCAAGATCTCTTCGATATCTTAGGAGCAGGTGGGAACTACTACCAAGCCCACCCTCAGTCTCTTCTATCGACACATTACCGACAAGATTGGCGCACACATCACCTCTCTATTCAACAGGTGTCATTCAAAATGACGAATTATTAATTATGTCTTCTTATGAATTTCGTCGGGTGGCCTGTTTATTATTTCAGTCTCCTCCAGTCTGTGGTTGTGGTTGTTGGTAGTCACTATGTTTGGTTTGATTATTCTGACGGACTTTGTCCAGTGATTGGCTGGGTTGGCTGGCCGAATTGTTTGGGCTGCGTTGGTCGCCTTAATCATCATCGATCAAGCGTCTGGTTGTTCTGTTCTGGGATTCCACTCTCCGCTCGGCTGGCGATGGTGTGAGGGCACCTTGGCCGTCGACTTTCACTCACTGTTGGTAGCGCTAATCAGCTCGGCGTGTTGGCTGTGGTCACGCTAATCATGTCGATGCGCGCAATGGGTCCGTGGCCACCACACTTCACACAATGGTCAAAGGAACACATTCTAATCGTTGCTACTTCACTTTGTTACAGCTCACCACAACAGCAAGGATGTGGAGAAATGAAGCTCTGTGGCGGTGACGCCACTCACTTGACTCTCATCGACATTGACCATCCGAGTAGCGGCGACGGTCAAAACAATGACCACTACCAGCCGGCGATTCTTACTTAACACTAAAGTCGTGTCACCAAGTTCACATTAGCACCAAGACCAAGAAACGAACTAAATTGATAATGGATCCACACTATGGTAAGTATTCATTTATAAAAATTTTATTTTTCCTCTAATTCTGCAATGATACTTTAACATTGAGCTAGTTAACTGTAGTAAAGGGATTAGCGTGTCTGAGTTCTTGAACTTGTTTCTGTTCTTTTATTTTCCTCTCGTCCCACCGGTGTGCAAGTCAATGATGTAAGAGTGATTAAAACCTCACGCAGGGTTTTAATTAAGAAATCTCATCTTTCTCGCCACTTATTTGAGAGTAGATGATTATTTCATTAACACGACCATCACTTTCACTGCATCTAGTGCGCGAGGAGAATGTCTTAATTTCCGTTCAGTGTGCGCCATCGACATAGATGCCGAACTAGATCTTGGTGTATCGATGGTGTGCCGAGGGGTAAGTTGAAGGTTGTTCGATCGATTGAGTGCGCGCACACTAGCTAGCTCGTGCGAGGCGAAGACAGAAATATTTTGGCGATGCACCTGAGACAGGCAAACCAGCAACAGGTGGTTTGCCGCGTGAGGAAAGCGAAAGGTGAGCTGGGTTGGTAAGCGAAGGCCTTTGCACTTTGCCCTCACTTGCACCACCGACCCGCTTCCACTCGAACTCGCCACCAAATCGTGAGCATTCGATGATGATGGCCAAGGCGGCATTGCCAACCATGAGCCGCTAACGCACGAATGGCCAGCTTAGCCACCTCGAGCAGCACTCACTGAGCATACCCATAATTGAGCACATCGCAGAGAGCCTAGGAATCGAACTCGTATCTCGCTGATGGCTTTATTAGTGTTTGTGCTCGCGCTTGTCTTGCTTGCCGACTGTAATTGATCTAGCTCGCGCTAGACGCTCAACCTGCTTTGGTGTCGCTGCTCGCGTTACCTTGGACAGGGTCGTGCGCCAACCGATGCTACCACACTCGCAGATCACGGTTCATCTCGACAGGCTATGTAAAGAGGAGGACATCACAACAACACTACTTCTCAACAATTGGATGCTGGCAGACATTTTAAAATCAATATTAAACTTGGCGAGAGCGAGAGAATCGAGTTGAGACGAAGCCATAGTGTTCCGCCAATATATGATTTTTCTGGAATATAATACGGACAGTCAGAAACCACCTTCTTTCATTGCCTATCGAAGTCTAGAATCTAAATTAAAGTGGTTATAATGTTTTCTTTTTTTACAACTTGGTCCCCTTTTAGGTTTACCTTTAGCTGCACAATTCAATACAGCAGCGGCAGCAGCCGCTGCGGCCGCTGCTGCTTTTCCCTCCACACCTCTAATGCTGCCCATCGACCAAAGGACTCACGAAGGTAAGCAATCTATCTTACTGCCGCATGTGCACAACTTTGCTCTGAGTTTTATTAGCGTGGGCTTATTGTTGGTTCAACATGGAACTACTGGAGTACCTGGTCAGAATGTGTCAAAGATAGAGTTGGATTTGTATAGCAGCAATTGACACTTTGTTTTTTTGTAGGTCGTTACAATTTATGGAGTTCACTATCGTCGGCAGCTACGGGTACATCACCATCTTCGCGACCGTTGGGTGGTGCAACCGGTGGTGCGGGCCCTATGACCAATGGCCATGATCCAACTAACCTTTCACCTGCGACCGCAGCTGCGGCTGCTGCATCAGTTTACTCTCGGCTTTCGCCTTATGATGGCATCTACCCCTTCCATACCAGTCCCACCGCACTTTCTCTACGCGGACTTAGTCCAGGTAAGTGTCGTATCTATAGCGTTGGGGCTTTCAACCACCCCTTACCTGCACGGGTGTATCTTTCTACTTCATGCCATGTGATCGACTGAGTTTACGGACCGACTAGTCCGGTAGGCATGACACAGTCGGTGGCCTGTCTCGAAATCATCTCCACCTGATTGGTCACGTCCGGGTGCGAGGGAGTGCCTGCCCCACATTCCAAGCCATGTGAGCACATTGTATGCAGTGGGTACCAGGGGCAACTGTATCAAGAAGTATCGAGTGTCAGTCAGTTGTTGGTGCACACTACCTGTTGCTTCAATCACTAGTTGGCCCAACTTTTTTATTAGAATTATTTTATATTTTAAATTTAAACCTCCAATAGTGAAATGATGCGTCAGTGGCAATCTATCAAACACACAAATTATGACATCTCTATTCGATGGTGGGGAGTGATACGAGTTTAGTGGTGATGATAGAGAGTGGCTGACAGGCGACCGGGTGGAGTGGTGCCGAGTGCGCTCGAGGTGGGCCCTCTACCATGCCGGCAGGCGATCGAGGCGCGCGGCCACTAATTGAAACGAGAGTTATCGAAGCACACTGGCTAGTGGGCGAGGGTCGCCTGTGTTCAACTGCACACACACACTCACTCACACACACTGCCAGAGCTAATTGAACATGCAGCAGCTTCTGTACTGAGCATCACCGTCGAGCTTGTGCCATCTACTCCTACCACAAGTGATACTGCTCGCACTCGACAACGAGGATAAGATGTCGATACGCTCTGGCCCCACCACCATCATCGCTCTGATTTCCACTACTACTAGGAGATAACAAACAAGTTGAACTTGAATGTTTTACTCACCTTTTGATTAGATAGTTCCATGATTGACCCTATCATTCAATGTTAGTGCTCACTTTAAATATGATTTTGAAGAATCATGAGAAAGTATTTTTTAATTTATTTATATACACAAGAGGTAGGTGTAATTGAAAATTTCTCAAGTCGAACATTTATGACAACTTTAATTGCAAAAGTAAAAATCAACTTTAAAATAATTAACTTGTCAAAAAGTACACTAGCAACTCTCGTTTGGTTGCAATAGCGTGTATGTTGTTTCCAATGGAGGTAACATATTAGCAGTCGTGCTTTGTTATAAGTTTTAACAGAATTTATTAGAATTAGAGAATTTTACGAATTATTTAAACGTCTTTAAATCGTAGTGCATGATTCTTGATGTTCGTTTCTATTTTCTGCAATGCGATGCAATGTCATCAAGATGTGCACATCTTTTGTCTGCTGGTCTCTGTAATTACAAATCAGAGCAAAAACACGTCGAGTCGGCAGCAGAGTGCAACAGTTGAGAACGATGGAGACAATTCAAATTATATGGAATAGAAGAGGCGATCGAATCACATTCGCAAGAGCCGACAGGAAATAAATTTTCTCTTTGACTATGTGTTTGAGAGTTGGCGTAGTCTGACTAGCTATTTCGGCTAGCGACGGCGATCGATCGGAGGACAGTCAATTGGGAGAGAGAGAGAGAGATAGAGAGACCTGTCGGCACCGAGAGACAAAGACCGTGCCGAGATTGGCGGCACTTGCTATCGGTGCCCAATCACACCGTGGTGATTGCATCCGTGTCCACCACCATCACTGCAATTGTCTCCCCACTAGGACCTTTTCCTCTCTCTCTCTCTCTCTCTCTCTCTCTCTCTCTCTCTCTTCGCCACACATGGTAATTGGAAGCGACACTGGTCACCACCACCAGGCCAAGAAAGGAAACTCTGCACTCAACTTGAAACCAATTAACACCTGCCAGACTTTGAGAGTGGCACTGTAGAAAACGATATCGATCGTGATAAGATGATGAAGTTCGTTTGTATGTTTAATGGAAGTATTCAATTGATAACTGCTTTTGTCACATTTATAAACTTTTAAATTTGAGTTTTGTTTTATAACATTAAATTTTTACGCACACCACTGGCATGTAAATCTTGACAATAAATCAGATCAGATATACGCAGTATAAATATTGAAACTTATCAAGTATCAGACGAGGTTTAATAAGTGGTTATCGTGTGCTAGATTGCACAAATTTTTTTTAAACAGTTGATAAAGAATCATAGGTAACGATAAAGAAAAATGGCAGACAGTTTTATGTTTGTTCACAAAGCTCGCTTTACTTTCACGATTGAAGTTTACTAATTCCTTAACCTAAAAAGTTTACTCATGACCAGTTTCTAATCTCACTCGAAGTCTCTCTCTCTCTCTCTCTCACCCATCGCCTGTTTGGTTTATAAATCGAAGAAACGAGTGGCCTCTTCCCTGTTAGCTTGCGACTTATCAGGTGGTTAGATGTCAAGGTGCTCGAATAATCTCAAAGAGCTATAGCAAAGCTTGGTGACACGATGGAATTTTCGCAATTTTTTGTCCTATCTCTCGAAATTTTCACTCCTTATTTAGAAAATACTGTTTTTTATTTAAATATTAGCACATTTATATATATATATAAATTGAAAACTTTTTTGCCGATGTTCATCCATATCAATTCAATCGAAATAAATTACCAAAGGTGCATTTGACATAAGCAAACGTGTGCCAGAATTTGAAGGAAAAAAGTAGAGGAGAGAGAAAAAGAGGGAATTTGTCATAAATCCTTAGTAGCCAGTGCGAGCTGTCGTAATTAACGCCACACACTTTAGTTTTACCAGTGGGGGTTATTTATCGAAGAGGATTATCCAGATAGCGTCTGTCTGTAAAGCAGCAACGTCTGCAACATAAATCTTGGCGCAGGGTGAGTAATACCGAATGTGATAGAGACGCCGAGTGCATCGACTCGACGATAGGTTAGCACAAGTAAGGCAAAACAATTTATTAATGATATATTTCTCCAAGACAATGATTTTTTAATAAAATAAGCTATATTGGTGTCGTGCACATATTACGTGATGAAACAGTCAGCACTTTACAAACCCTTCTCTACTCGTACTCGTCAGAAGATTTTGAACAAGGGCTTCCAAAGGCGAGGAGCCTTAGACCTCTTTCTCTTCTTATGTGATATATGCATGACGCCTATGTGTTATAATCGGTTCGTTCATATTCGGACTTGAATCGATCGTTTTCTTTATCACTTTTTCTACATAAACGCTTGTTAGATTTACTTTGGTTTAAAATGTTTGATAGATGGGTCAATTCTTTAGATTGGTGTTTGAACATGTTGTTTCGGAGTATCTGCGAGCGAGTCAACTTGAAATGAAGTTTCGGACACTTTCACCCTATTCTCACAACCCACTGTGCAAAACATGGCTCGGTGGCTAGCGGACAAGGCGAAGACAATCACGGTCTGGGCGACGATTTATGTGAATTCGAGCCAGCAAGGTGTGGGACCTCCTGGGCGGGCACCTCTCTCCACTTGAGCCGACACTGCTAATACGCTTATATCACTCGACACCATAACGATGCTTTGCAATTCTGGGAAGTTCAAATCCAGTTGTTCGACCACTGTGATTGTTCATAAATAAAACTACTGAGAATAAAGAAAATTTAGTCCTAAACAACTTAAGTTGAATTCCATTTGAACAATTCAAGATCGGTACGCACTTTGCTTTAAAGTAATTCAAAAATAATGGCAATCGTTCACAAGGACATCCATCGTCCCGGTTGACCTTAGATACTTCTACCTTTAACTGTGCTTTCAAATAAAAGATTGATTTGAAAACTTTGTAAATTGTTTCTCTGAGTTCTCAATTTTTATGAGTTTGACCGTTGAACAACAAGTGTGTTCAGATGGTACACACCAAGGGCCAATAGGGACAGCCCAAGGATCGGTCTATCTCGATTTTTATGGACTTTGTCATTCCCACTGGACATTTAGCAGAAGATTGTTTTATTGAGCGTATACACATACACCAAACGCAATCGAAGAACGGTGTTTCTCTAAAAATAGCCAAACTTGGCCGCTTTTTTTATTTGCATGAAATAACGAGCACGGCAACGATATCGTTAAACTGGGAGATATTTTTGTTGTGGTGGACAATTAGCAGCTACTCCGATTGATGGCGATCACTTGTGAGCTTTTGGTAGTGATGATCTTTAACCAGGTGGCCATTAGCGAATAAACTTGGTGTCATCACGATGCCATCTTCAACACATGCACACTTGATGATCACTTTTAATTTACTACTAGTATTTAGCGAATATGATTTCCAATGTAAAATATAGTTTTATAAACAAACTTATTTTAAATTGTATTTTTTGATTAAGTCAGATTTGAGGCTGTCCTCAAATAGATGGACGTCACGCATACTCAATATCGCACTTTTCGTTCTTTTTCTTGACAATCTGATTTACTTGTCAAGTTGGGAAGCGAGTTGCTTCTTTTTTACTAGTTGAGACCACTGTTGATCAAGAAGTAGAAGAAGAACGTGTATAAACGTTTGCGCTTGTCAACATCTCATCGTGGCGTTAATGATTTAGTGTCTCGGAGTCTTCAAGAAATTCATGTACATAGAAAAGGCGGCGGTACCCGGGGCGCTTGCACACTTTTCCAAGCCGGTGAGTGTGCAAGACAGGCTTGATAACTTCATCATCTTCATCTTACGGCTCACTTGCAATTCACATTACACAAAGCTAGGCAATTTGAATTCTACTTGTCGGTGAGACGATGACGATTAAGTCGAGTCAAGATCTCGATGATGGCCTGGCCAATTTTAATTTTAAAACCGAAAAACAGAAACACATGAACTTGGAGGCTCGCAAGCTCATCTTGGCAGATTTTATGTTCTATCGGTATTCCCGGTCGTGGTCTCTGGACATAAATTGAGACGTACTCTTAAAGGGCACTATAATAAAGATAACAATCAATATTTTATTGAACTTCTAAGAGATGTGACAAGAAATAAAATCTTAGTGTTGCTTTGGTCAAAGAGTATCGAAGTGATAGTGATCTTCGGAAGGTGCTTATCGAGACGCAAATAAATTATTAGCTCTCACTCTCCTAGCCGTTTGATGATAGCGATTTTGTAAGTGGTGCAAATCGATAGGTAGTGGTTTAATCTCACCGGTCGAATCCGATTGGCGATCTTCAGATTCGTTTGCTTTCTCCCTACAGCGACCCCCTCTCACGTCTTCTTGAGTTTGGGCGAAACACTTGATTAATAGCGCACTGGTTGTCTCGTCTCTCGATAACTCTCACACTAAGTTTGTTGCTCGCTTCGTTCTTTAATGAATTGTGAATTTAAATTTTATCGATTTCGGACAGTGCAGCAGAAAGGTGGGGTGATAGCGACCTCGCTTTTATGGCGACTAGCGGTGGCAGTGGCACTGAGCTTCCGATCTGTATCAGCTAGCCGAGCAATGTCACTCACCTGTTGCATACCGTTCGCAGAGTTGAGTGGTTCCGGTTATTTTTCTATTTAACCCTTCTCTCATTGATTTGTTATTGATTTTTATTTTATTTTATTACTTAACGAGTGTATTAGTAGTATAATTTTTCCATAATAATTTGAATAAAATGAATTCGACTAATACTTGCTTTTTTTAAATCTTGCAGATTTGAGCATGTCATCCGCTCTACAAACGGATTACCTGCAACAGATGAGCTTACTCAACCAACGCATGGCAGCTTCGATGGCAGCCATGTCTGCCAACCAGAATGGTATCGCAGAGACTAGCACTTCGAGTGCGGCCACTGCTTTTCTCAACGGCACAGCTGCTGCGGTTGCGGCTGCGGCTGCTGTTGCGACTGCTGCGGCAGCTTCGGGTGATACAGTTTCTGCGTCAAATGGAAGTGTTGGTACCAACACCAGTGGAAGTTCAAGCGATTCTGAATTGTTTCGCACACCCAGCAGTCTCACACTGGGTCGTGGTGGACTGAAGCGAGCTCACTCAGCCAACTCATACTCGGACATGTTCGATATCAACTCAATGATTCGCTTTTCACCCAACTCGCTTGTCTCATTCGTCAACGGATCTCGCTCATCCAGCGCCTCGGGCTCCTACGGTCATCTCAGTGCAGGTCAGTGTCAGATTGTTCTAGTTAGTGGTGATGGCAGCATCTGGCCATCGTATGGAATGCCTCTCTCCCTTGGTGCCACACTCGATTCGGGCGTGCCAATCGCTGCTTGCAGTGTCAGTTACCAAACTGACAGACGTCGATCGGCCCGAGAGTTCACGCTGCGAAAGTCAGATTTCTAAGGCAGACAATCGACAGCAGCTCGCAACGTGCGTAGCTCTCGATTGATTTGTCGACAGGCACTGTCATACACCAGCAGCCCTCCGATAGATAGGCAGGTAACGAGAATTGTGTCTTCATTTCTCTTCTGCTCGCGATCACCTTCTTGAACTAGCCAGGGCGGCATCATTCATCACCACCACCAGAGAAGCGGTCATAACCATAGCTGAGTCGGGCGCGAAGCGGCAAAAGTGAAAGCTGTGTGCAAATGCGACAGACACTACTGATGCTAACCGGCACCGAGCACCTGTAATGGTGGATTAGTTATGAAATCTCTCACAGTTGGAGGCAATCATCTTTATATCACGAGAATCGAGAACAAAGGCTCTTCAATGGACTGAATTCGTTATTCAGCAACGCATAAGGAGATTGGAATCGGGTTTTATAAAAGAAAGATTAGAAGAAAATGGTGGACAATAGATTGGACATTCCTATTTGCCGAACACAAATGAGGCAGTCGCAGCTAGATTGTTAGCAATAAGATATTTGCATCTAGGTGCTATGAACCCAAATCTCGGTCAATTCATTATAGCACTACCAGAGCGAATGATGGCGAGACTATTTCCAGAATTGGTTTGACATCGTTTTGAGAGGCATACTAATCCCAACTAGTCGCACCAATTACGATGCTAAGTGGCGCGTACTGTCCATAACTCAGTGTTTGATTGATCTGGCTTGAATCACGCCATCGAATTGCTAATCCAATTTAGAAATGCACGCATCAAGCTAAAAGTGCCAATTGCGTCGGTGCACGCAACCGGTGGAGATGTTCTTGCTAGTGAATAATTTATTTTTTAAAAATAATAATTTCAATTGATTAACGCACCAAGACTTTCTAAGCATTCTTACTCTTCAATTTTGAATAACAATTTGACAATCAAAATGTTCTTTTTTCAGGAACCCTCAGTCCAGCATTTAGCATGGCATCGATGTTACCGGGCCATTTACACCACCTAATGCGTTCACCAATCTTGGGAAGCTCACCACTGTTGCACCAAAACCCTAATTTGCTGAGCAGTTCCAACCCGTTCCTTCCACATCAATTTCCGCACCACTTTTCTAATCTACATCTGCAACATCACGCTTCGCCACTTAGTACACCGTTACCTAAATCAAACCATAATGATCTCAATTCTTCCAACACTGGAGCACATCAACGCGCTGAGACTGCTTCTAACGTGGTTTCCTCAACCGTAGGCGACTACGACGAGAAACGAGCATCTAAGATCTCAAGAACTTGTGGTTCACGTGATATGAGTGATCACCACCTCGGAACAACTAACGGCAACGGATATTCTGGTGGTCTTGGTGGGGCCGGTGACTTAGGCGAAGAAAGCGGTGACTTAGAGTTCATTGAAACCAATTGCCACTGGAAGGGTTGCAACAAGGAATTTGCAACTCAAGCCGAGCTTGTAAAACACATCACTGAAGATCACATTCACATGAACAAGCGTAGTTTTGTGTGCCGTTGGCGTGATTGTTCTCGTGAGGAAAAGCCCTTCAAGGCACAATATATGCTAGTCGTACACATGAGGCGGCACACTGGTGAAAAACCTCATAAATGTACATTTGAAGGTAAGTTGGTATTTTTAAATTTGAACTTATTTTGTAAACTGTCAATTGGTTAGGTTGCAACAAGGCATACTCACGCCTCGAAAATCAAAAAACACATCTTCGTTCACACACGGGCGAGAAACCTTATGTGTGCGAATATCCAACTTGTCAAAAGGCTTTTTCTAATGCTTCGGACCGTGCTAAACACCAAAATCGCACACACTCCAATGAGAAACCATACGCGTGTAAGATGCCAGGATGTACTAAAAAATATACCGACCCATCATCATTGCGTAAGCACGTCAAAACTGTACATGGGCCTGAGGTGTATGCTAACAAAAAGCACAAAGGGCTCAATCTCGATGATGAAGATAAAAAGAATGGATGTACTAACAAACTATCAGTCAGAGTAGAAGTGCATGATAACGAATCAAGTGGTTCTAAGGAAAATGGTCTTATGAATGGACTTGGTGGAATGAGCGATCACAGTGCAAATGGATCGCATTACAAGTCACCTTCCAACGCGGACAATTATTCACCTTCTAGCAACTCATCTTCTAATGGTTCTGGATCTGGTTAGTCTTGTCTGCATGACCAAATGCAACTTTAACTGATTTCTTTAGCAGGTTTTGGCTCGCCTCAAAACCAACATGATTCGGACAATCAAACGAATGGATATCACCACAATGATGATGCTCCTAGCAGTAGAGCTTGTGATGGTCTTTTTGAACGTCCTATTAGCGACAACGCAGTTTCAACTACGTGTGGCGGAGGCTCGCTAGAGATGGCCGCTGATTGGAACTCGCATGACACTGGTTATAGCGTAGAAGAGATTGAAGATATTGGGCATCATGGCTACTCTGAATTTGAGATAGACGATGGTGGCGTTGCAGTAGCAGCTGGAATGCGTGGCAACCTTGCTGTGCAAGGAGAACGAATGTTACGCTCGAAAAATGTGTTCAAAAGCAATTTGAAAGCCATCAAAACTGGGCTCAAATCCGCTGCTAATTGGATCCCAAACATCTTTAACAGAGGTTCGAATAGTGACAGCAATGGGACCTTTACTTCACCCAATTTGCTTAAGAAGTCCAAAACTAAGTTGACGCGAACTGACTCAGTTAACTCAAGCTCCTTCTACAGTTCAGTTTTAGGCTCAGAAGGATCTAACTCACAATATACCAACAATTCTTATTCGACCAGTGGCAGTGCGCAGATGTATGGCCAGTATAGTGGAGGTTCCTCTGGTGGTGGTGAAATGCTCTCTCCTTCAGTCAGCATGGGACAACTCAATCGGTGTAACTCGTATGATCCCATCTCAATTGACGCTTCTTCGCGCCGATCATCTCAGGCGAGTTGCACTTCACTGGCGGCGGCCACGGTTGCTTCCATGTGCAGTCGTCGCTCACAAGGAGAAGCCAAACATTTAAAACAAACTGACAATCTCGTAATCCAACCGGCTTCAGTAGCAATCAACAGCGAAAAGTTTGGTATAGCATCGTCACCACCAGCAGGCCCGATTATGTTGAGCCAACCTAGCGCACCACCAGTGCCACCAACGCGCTCTGTCGAAACCAAGAGTGAAGTGCACAACACTCAAGAAATGAACAATCTCATTCTTCCTGATGATATGGTAAACATACTTGCTTGTCCTACTCCATATATACTCACTGTTTTTTATTTTTCACACAGGTTCAATATCTCAATGGAAGTGAATCCAAGAAGAAGGGTGATATGATGATGATGAAGCATGACACAAAGAGTGTTACGAGCGTGCTTTCGCCAATGTCCACCCTAGCTCCAATGGCCTCGCCAGCAACTCCAATGTCGCCACAGAATGCCGTCTCAATGATGTCTCCCCAAGCCAATCCAGTAGATATAACGCCGACAATAACTCCGATGGCTCAGATGATCCCACCGAGCAGTTCAACAGGACCTATCATACCGTCTGGCACTTCAAATCTGATGATGTCACCTCGAATTTCGGACCCAATACAAAGTTCCGTGTCTCATCACCGGGCCGTAACAGCTCCCCAAGCTCAACAACAGTCGTACAAATGGAATTCGAACAATACTCAGACCGACTCGAACAGCCAGTTCAACACGAACCGAGCCACTCCCAATACCAATTTACAAGTGATCAAAATGCAGCATTCAACCAGCTATTACCAAAACGGATCGACGCAGTCTGCGCAGAAGCTTCAATCGTCTTCCGGCTATCCCACGCAATCCACTCCTATGACCAACAGTGGCACTGATTTTTTACTACCACTCACTGCCAATACAGCCACCACCAACAACAATTGGAATGGCTACCCAGGTGAGATGATTTGTTTGCCTAGTCATTGTCGCCGCTCACCAAGTGCTCTTTCCGTATATGCAGGTCAACAACAACAACGACCACAACCATTACAGCAATCTCAGCTGCAACAGCAGCCACAATATCAAAGTAACAACTGGAATAATCAACAGTATTCGCAATGGTCCCAGTATCAGAGCAGAAATGAATATCAACAAAACCAAAATCAATATTACTTGAATCAGAACAGAGCAATACAATATCAACAACAGCAACAGTATCAGCAACCACAACAGCAGTTACATAATTATGAAAATTCTCAAAATCAGTATGGTTCCACAAATTGGAACTATGCACAACAGCAGCATCAAAGTTACAACGGGAATGAATATTCTGCAAACGCCGCCATGAAGAGACCTTCTCCTCCGCCTTACCCCCAGAACGGATTTCAGTTTAATAACAGTTACTCGGCTTATCCGCCCAGTCAGAACAAGTGCCAAAGCCAGACTAGTAACTCGCATTACTCGACGAGTGCAGCCCAGCAGTACTCGACGATGCAGCCGAGTAAAGTAGCACCTACCTCAGCGAATAATGATAGCAATAACAACAGTTACCAGCCACCAGGCTCGGCCATGTCATGCCGCTCAGCTTCATCGATGTCCAACAATATGGTGATCAACGACCTCAACTCCACTATCAATACTTTCATTGAGGAAAATCGTTTCCTGCAGATCTCTCTCAACTGAATCCACCCACCAAATCTGAATTCAGACTGCCATCTCATCCCCATCCGTGTGCAATACAAGCAACACGTTGCACCACCGGAGAGCCAAGCTTGGAGATGAAGAAGGCTCATCTCATTCAATTATGCATCAATGTGATTCTCTTATCATTGCCATCATCATGTAATAATTGTTATCTTTTCATTCATATTTTATATGAATTCAATAAGTCTTCACCTTGATCAACTTTTGTACATAACTATTTTTTTATTGTATTTTTGTCATTAACCACAAACAGGTTGCTTTTTGTATATGTTATTTTTATTTTTGTGATTTTTAAATTAAAATTTTTTTATTAAGTATTTTTGGTAAATGACAATAGAGGAATGTGCGGTTAAGGTAGGTGATACTAGAAATCAGGGGAAACCGTCTCTCTAAAAGTTGTACGCAAAAAATAACATGAAATTTTAATAAAGAAGTCTCAGAGACAAATCAAGCAAAAGATTAATTCATTTAACATGTTGATCTACGTAATTTTAAAAGTATATACAGTATTGCCTCAAGTTTTACTTGCTTCACTTTTCACCAAATCATTGTAAGC
>DVQH01000779.1:0-18075 GCA_018231625.1 Papilio phestus | reverse complement strand
CTAATTTATTTAACCTATTGAATGCCGCTTGCATAGTAGCGCTGTCATTGGATCTGCGGCATCAAGTTGGTGCTGGCATGTGACTCAAACTTTTTTCGGCACCACTGTCAGAGGGACTTGTTTAGACGCCACCTCTTTGCAACACCATAACGAGATGCGACAGGTGCGCGTCGGTGTCAGACTTGGTGACACGTCTCCCGCGCGCGCGGCCCCAATCATCATACATGGCTCGTAAGTCTCAGGTGACCGAGGGGAGTAGGCCCGTGAATCACATGACCTTGGAAAAAATCGAGCTAGTTGGGGGAGAGAGAAACTTGTGAGAGGCATCGATGACACGCTTTAGCATGTGTCCGACACAAGTTAATCACCGGTGCGTTCACCGAAGCGCGATCGGCAACAATGGCACGCACTAAATGCGACGAGCCTGCTGCAATCGGTCATCAGGCAATCCAGTTGGCCGGTGATTTACCAGTGGAGTTAGATAAAGAAGCGCCATTGTAGCGTCAATGACAATGGCCATACTTGCTATGAGCTCTAGGCAAACGAGATCGCAACGACAATGGGTCCCGCGTGTCCACGAGCCAAGCATCAATTAGTGGTGCGGCCGCTTGGAACCGCCAATTGATAGTTCGTGCTCGTCTCACTCGCTTGCTCTTCATTTTGTTTGTTTGCATGATGCGCCCGTGTGCGATGCGCCACTCGATCGCCGGGAGCGAGCGTGTTGCCGCGCCACTCGTGTCTCCAGTCACTCCACTCACCGCCATGTGTCGCTTGACCGGAGAAAGAGAGGGAGAGTGGACATGGCACTGAATATCAAGTGGTGACCACCTCGTTAGCACTGTAGATGCTGTACTATGCATTGAGCCTTATTCCGAGCGCGTCGTACATCAACGCTACTGCAGTTCGAAGAGTTCGACCACACTCGGACAGGTCGATTGTCTACTCACTGACTGCTTGATACACACCAGAAGCTATGTGCTTGCAAACTCATTTCTTTCACAGTGTGTCATATTTGTAGAAGGAAAGCGGCTCGACACATGCGCTCAAGATTAGCCCAAATGACGAGCTATTATCACGGATAATAGACCAAAGCTACTAAGCATCATCAATAACGACAGCTGGGTATTGTGGCGCGATATGGCGTGATGAGACGTGGCTCCTGGTGATGAGTGTGGTAATTGAAAAGACACTGTCTCGTTCACTGTGATGTTACTCACCTCGTGTGCGCCAATTAGATACTTGGACAGTGAGACTGAGAATGACACAAAGTAAAAGTATGAGAGAGAAAGGAGATAATGTGCCGGCAGGGCGAGACCAAGTGAACCGTGAGGGCCAACAGTGGCCCGCAGCATCTTCACTTGGCAGTAAAGTGAATGCCTCGCGTCACCGTGTGATGCCTGACTTGCATTCCCAAGTGTGTGTTAAGTCACCGGATGACCATCACACTACACTTGACGATGATCGAATGAGGTTTGACTCAAGTTGATCAGCGTTAGTGTGTCTTAACTCGAGATTTTATGCGTGTTTTGCTCATTTACTTATCTCATATCTAATGCGATCGAACGTTTGATTGTTTATTATTATTATTTTATTTTTTTATAATCTTCAGCATGAGAGCAGAACTTTAAAATATGAAAAGGGGATGCGATAACGATAACGGTTTCCGCAAAATTGACAGATAGTGCAAACACTTTAGCGTCGTGACCGCTCTAGTCCATATCGAATCAACGTTTCGAGAGTTTTTCGTGAACTGTGAATTGTGCAGGCGGTCTGTGCAGAAGCCGAGTTGTGGGAAGAAGAAGCGAATAGCCAGATAAGACTCCAATTAGAAGATGCTCAGAGGACAATGGAACAAGCTATTAATAGAGAGAATGCAAGTGGTGCTAGTGCGAATGATGCTGGCGCACCAGTGGAGTGTTCACATTCATAGCTTCATAGCTCACCACTGTCCCGGCAGTGAGTTCAGGTGCTCCCAGGTGATACGAGGTAAAAGTGCTTTAGCAGTGGAGTCACTTGGTATGCGCCGGCTTGGCTCGATTAATCAACCCGAAAGGCACGCGTAGTACCATCGACGCGCGCAGTTCGGTCTCATCCCGACTACTTATCCATCATAAATCAGTGTCCGGACACGCGCGCCGGCAGATTCAAATCGCGCTCGTGTGGTCGCTTTAGTGGCAATCGCTCGCGCCAACCACACATGCGGTAGTGGTGAAAGTGTCTCGTCATTGCTTCGTGATCTAATCGAAAATTCACTTTTCAAATTAATTAATTTAATTACAAACACAATTTTATCTCTATCTTTGTTATGTTTAGTGCTGCGATGATGGTTAGATTGGATGGAACTCTCGCCACCGGGTGTTGTTTATTGGCCAGTGGCTAGCAAGCTGGTGTTGAGTAATGAGTTAGTCGCAGACTAGACTGCCACTCAACGCTTTATCAGCTCAAATGTCACAGGTCACTGTGCTTAGGGTGCTGTGAGTGGCGTCATGTGAAGACATGCATGGACCACCAAATGTGACAAGTAGGCCAAGTTCTCGTTCGATGACCATTGACCGACCACTGAGCAGCACCGCCGTTAACAAACGATTGCCTTTGCAAATGGTCTCTCATGTCATAGATCGAAATCAATTAGCGCCAGTGAGGCTTGTATTGTCCGGTACTCGATGGTGATCCTATCGCGCCGACATGGCATCGAGCATTATCATTGACCGTGACGACCGTTATGATCGAATGTGTTTGGAAGTAGGATCGGATTAAGATCGTGAATCGTGTGTGTCATCGTTACACGTGTCGCTGTCCAAGACAATGCCCGATGATGGCGGGCTTGCTCGCCTTGCATCGTTCGGCCATATGGCACGCTCACACTTGCAATGATCGACCAGGCCAACAGAGGCGTGCTCGATGGGTGTCCATGCCATTCCACTTCAAGGCGAGGGAAGGTGATGAAGACAAACTGACGCGATTCTTCCACTTATTCTCGGTGTCCACTGCTCACTGCCCGATTGCGCGTGACCATTGTTGGCCTAGCGATAATGAGCTGCCACTTGGGCATCTCTCTGATCACACATGTGATTACGTACACTATTATTGAGACACAACACTTATCGAACACTTTCTAATCGCGATCAGTTCATCTGGCACATTTTGAATTTGTTCGAATGTTACGCAACCTAACCACACCAAACGCCAACGTTGTTGTCGTCCCAAACAAAACTCGGTTAATTGGACATCTTACCCTGAGAGATAAATCCGAGATCGTGCTCGCTAATATGAGACATAGTGCTCGCGCAGTGAGAAGACACAATCTCGATGGCCTGTGTTAGCGGGGCGGGCATTAATTAATTGCTTGCTTGTTTTGCCCTTCCGGTGCGCAGATAGCTTCATTATTATTAAATATGAGAAGATGCGACGATACACAGCGTATCGAATTGAGCAGATTCTCTTTCAGGCACTGCTGAAGCCTTATCGGTGTTGCCACACTAATGCCACTTGACTTGAGCTCACGTCATCAAGAGGCAATCTTGCATTCATTGGCGTTTCCACTTGCCGACTAATGGTCACTCAGTCATCTCGAACCAGAACTGGCAACTCAATTTGGCGTATGATACGGTTTTAATAATCATCAGCATTATAATAAGCGCAATAAAATTTAAATATATTGAATAGAAAAACAGGTGATAAATATAGACCATTTTTTTGGTTTTCAACTTTTTTTGTGTTTGGCAACATTATTTACACATTTAGAAAAATAGGATCCTTTTCATTAAGTTTGGGGTGGCATGGTTTAGCTGGAGTTCGGAAGTTGCGCTTGAGAGTTAAGCGAACTGGACAGAAGCGCGCTCGTGTGCCAAGTGAGCTCGACTTCACTAATGGCCAGAGCATCGTGCCAAAATAGGAACTTTTCGGTGTGAGATGTGCGCGCGACAATTGAATTGTGCCCAACCGCGGGGTGTCTTTTGTGTTGAGATCATCTCCGGTTTTGCAAGATTGGGACAAACTGGGGAGAGTGGCCGCAGGCCATACTGTTTACACCGAATGTGTCTGCGGTGTGTGCGTCTTGATCATACCGGCGTTTCACGGCTTAACCTCACACTAAGCAACGCTTTCTGCGACTTAATGCCGTAATGGTAACAATTAAGATGCTTGGCATGTTCTCGCTGCACTGAATGATGCCACTTGATGTCATTTTGATAGGGATGCATCACATTGTTGGTGGTGGTGTCGCAAGACAAATGGCGATCTAATGTGAGTTGGTTTTCTTTTGTCTTCGGAGTAGTTGTTTGTGGTGGTGGGTTTGCTTGATCTGCCATTGCGGCCGGTGACGAGGTACGCCACTCATTGGCTACACCACCCATCGTGGTTGCGTCATACTCCAGGGTGGTGTTGGAATTGGCGTTGAGATTTGCCGGTGAAAGTGGTCGGTGGTGAGCACTCAGGTAGGTGGGACTAGCACGTGGCAGGTGCCCATTGGTGAGCGAGTTACACTTGCCATTCTTGGCCAAGTGTTGAGCTCTCTGTTGCTGTTGGTGGTTGGTGTAGACGTGGTGCCGTGTGCTCTCCATACTCGAACTGCACAACAGGTTACGTGTGATCGCCTTCTTGAGGTAAGTTCGGAATTTGGAGTTGAAGAAAAAGTACAGAATTGGATTGACGCACGAATTGGACGCACCGAGCCACTGTGCTACCGGTACGATTCCCACAAGAAATTTTCCTGTTTGGAATTGTCAGTTAGGGTCGATCGTGTATGATTGATTAATTTGTCGGCTTACCTTCGAACGATTTCTCATAATCAAGCTGTCCAAAGTTGATTCGAAAAATTATAATGTAGAGTGGTAGCCAACTTAGGGCAAAGAGTGACACAATCACCACCAACATCTTGAGCACTCTCACTTTGGACTTTTCTACGATGCGTGTGTTCCAGTGCTCTACCGAGTCAGCGGTGGACTCGTGTTCGTAGAGAACTGGGATTCGACGTCTTGCGATCTTCATGAACAGCAACACATAGAAAACCATGATGATGGACAGCGGTACCAGGTATTGAAGGCCGAGGTTGACCACGATAAAGTACGTATTTCGCCATCGATCTCCGGGCCATGTCTCGAGGCACATCTGCAATATAGCACGCACCACTCGATTAATATTGTTTGCATTCGTCCTAAAAAAATAAGAATTTGCAAAATTACGAATCACGAGTGTCACCTCAAATATGCTGGAATTGAGTGCGCGGCAGGGCCATCTAGACGCAGAGCTGCGCACTACTCTCGCTATGTCATATTTATGCTAATATGGTATGGTAATACTTCGGACTGTGGTATGCATTCACCTAGTGATACAGTGTCTTTCTTTCCTACTAATGGAATTCCATACATTTTCTATCTATGATCTGCTTATTGTTCGAAATATCACTAGAATATTGTAGTTCAAGGGGAGACAAATAAAATAGGGGCATGCATCACTGACCCAGAAGTCGCCCACTTTGATCAGATCAAAGAAGAGAATCCATGGAATGGTGATGAGGAAGCTAAGGAGCCAGATGGAGGCGATTACATTACGGCGCACCAGTTGGCTGAAACCGTTGTTGAACGGATAGTAGATACCGTAGAAACTGCGAGACGAAAGAAAGAGAGATGGTCGAATGGTCATACCGGCACAGTGGGGGATCACTTCCGGACACTTACCGATCAATCGAAATGGCCACTAGTGTGTAGATCGAGGCACTGACAGAGACTCCCTGCAGGTATGGCACTGCCTTGCACACCACGCGACCTAAGATCCAGGCTGATTGGAAACAAACAAAAACAAATACGCTCAGGTCAGTCACCGCTTCGATTCCCGTGACTTGTGCACTAAACAATCAAGAATGTTATTCATTTTCCTAATTTGCTTACTTTCATGTTACTGTTTGCTATACAGTGCTAGCGCACTCTGCCCTGTGTGATGCCACTTGGTGATGGCAAACATTAGTGATCAAGTTATAGGCTACTAGGGTTCGCTACTAAGAATGCGATCTTTGGCATGTGAAGAAAATAGATTCGCCGAATTGCACATGCACATACAAATAGTGTCTGTCACACAAATAGATGCCAGCATATCGGTTGATTGGTTCAGACAAGTTACTTTATTTGTGTGAGACGAGGTTGACCGATAGCCCAAGTTCAATCTGTCTAGTCCAGCCTTGTCTGCATAGCCAGAGTTTGACTACTTTTATTGTTTCACACTGTCGATAATGTCACGGGGGATTAGAGTCTACTCACTGAGTTCACAATCAAAAAGTTCAATATTCCACATGCAAGTGGGCTCATACCAGTGAACGAGTGTGTGTGTGTGTGTGTGTGTATGTGGAGGACACCGCCAACCAAAGTGGAATGGCCTCGCAAGTTAATGATGTGGCAGAGCCATTTTTCTTGTCGGTGATGAGAATCGCGAGCTCGCTCGGCTGCATGTGTGCGTGTCACTTGGGTGCCTTTGCCTAAGCCTACTTGGGTTAAGTCTGGAATCAATCCTTGCCGGTCGGTTGGTCGGTCGTTCGATAATCGACAGGACAGGCAGTCAGCCAAAGGAACCGGGCCATTCCACACTCTCAGCGCTGACTTGGCTTATTATTGATCTTGACAGTTTCAATTTTCTCAGTACCATCCCTCACGAAATAGTAAGCGTTAAGAGCACGCTCTCTCTCTCTCTCTCTCTCCTCCTCCTCCTCCTCGTGTTGATGCACATGTTTACAAAACGAATCAAAGTTAATTTAAGATTTTTAAGTAAAAATCATGTTGAGTTTATCATGTGGTTCCAAGAATCATCACACTCCGGTAATATGCGTGGAAAGAGAAGAGTGCGCGTGAGTGACATGAAAAACCGTGGCACACGGTGCTTTTTCCGATACTCAGTGCACTCGCAAGTTACTGGCCCTCTCAATATTTTTCTATTTTTAATTAAGATGTGTAAGACTGGCAGGAATTGATCACGACATCTGCTCGGTGGGTGATCGTGATAAAGATTGGTTGGTTCGTTGGAACCGGCCAACGGACTCGCGTCTCCGCAATCATGTTGTCAATTTGACAGTGGTTATTGGTTCACAAGCACTCGACACTCACGGGTTTCTATTGTCTTAAGTCGTCTTGGCCCTGAGACCGTTAAGCTTTCTCCTCACCACACTAGGCTAGTGTTAATGGCCGTGCATCGAGTGCATTACTCAACGGGGTTGAACCCAAACTCGTTCACCATAGAGAGTTGTAGTCTGGCAAATCAGTTTTGAAAGGACCATCTCTTGATTGAATCAGATGCTGGAATGGAGTTGTTGTGATGCATTCAAAATCGAATCTCGAGTTTCACTGGTCCAAGTTTGCTCAGTGCCTGGACCGTCCTTGTAGCGAGCCGGGTGACGCTCGATCGAGCCTGTCTGTGTTTGACAGTGGCTCGAGCCAGTGACTCGGCAAAGTTGCCGAGCGTTGCCCTCAGTCTTGCTGACTTGTGCCCTTTCTCCGCCAGCCACCAAATGGAACAGCAGTTCACATCTCTTTACTCTGATTAGTTTGCGAAATTTTAATTACGAGCCATCATGGTGTCGGCAGTGATCTGGTACGCGCGCCACCTGACAGGGCTAAGCCTGTTGTTTGCTTTTGCCGCACTGTCACTGGGCGTCAAGTGGGATTCTCCTGAGCCAAAGGATCAGCCACTATCTACCCATTGCTATCAGTGTCCTTCAACTACTCTCCCAAGTGGCACCATCGATCAAACTGTGATGGTGTTAGTGACCGCATGACACGCCCTAGGGACTCACGGGTGAAGATGCTGCCCAAGAGGCTTGCTGGTAGGCAGAAAATGATGACTAGTAGGTCAGCCAGTGCGAGATTGCCGATGAGTCCATTGAAGACCTTGTTGCACGTGGCAAACATCGAGTGACGCGACTTGCGACGTACCACGAAGATCACCCACAGCACGGATAGGTTGCCGATGAGACCAAGCACGAACACCGCCAGATAGGCTACCGAGAGGATCACTGTCCAGACCATTGAGTGACGCCATAAGAAAGGCTCTGCTTCGCCTAGAGATTGGCTGGACTGGTCTTGTAACATTGAATTGTTGAGCAAGTCCATCGTTATAGAATGTGGCTCATTATTCCAATATATTACTAGTTCTACGGGGTAGAGAATGTAAAAGGGTAATTAACAATAGACACTAATATCTACCTGGTTCGGTGTAATGGTCAATTGAAATTCGGCTTGTCCATTCTGGTAGGTGATGGTTGCTATTATTGTCCATTGGGTTATGGTTATGCTGCCAAGCAAAATTAGCTTCAAGCTTGGCATTTGCATTAGTAGGCACCAAGAGAGAGCTTTGCAACGAAATCCGAGTGGACTGGGACATGGATGTACTACTTGAGGCACAGAAGAGTAAGATAGTGAGCGCCTTGGTTTGACTCATTTTGCCTTCAAGCTGTTCTGGTCTTGTTTCTCTCGGTTTCGAGCTTCACAAGAAGACAATTCATGGCACCAATCACCGGCATGATCCTGCATTGCAATTGCATAAAATTAGAAACTTAGTAATTGTTGCAACTGTCATAACACGCATTAGAGATGCGTACAAGCACTGCATGACTATTAGATTGGTTAGATATCTGAATGCGCTGATGGTCAATTATCTTTCGCAAGAATGGATTATTTGTCTTGGCTATTGTGCCACACTGGCACGCTTTTGTAACCCGAGCATGCGATAGTGATGCCAATTCGTTTGGATCACTCTTTGCGGCATGTATCGAATTACTCGATGCAAGCATGGAGTTTGTTTACTCTCCTCGCCGGGCCACAACTCTCTCTCTCTCTCTCTCTCTCTCTCTCTCTCTCTCTCTCAAGGCTATTGACGCAGACAATTAGTGCTGTCACTACACACGCCACGTCTCGACCCACTGCCCAACACGGCGCGAGTTCGATGATCTAACCGACTCGGTTCAAACTTGATACAAACTTGCAAAGCCAAACAAAGATAAAACTCGTCTTGTCTCGGTCTCGTGTAACATCGACTGTAGATTCCAATTCCATGGTATTGACGCATCCAATTAATCTCAACCCACTCTTTCAGAGTGACAATGAACTGCATAATTAGATCAGTTTGCCTGCATGCGTCATACACTTTCCAGTAAAGTTTAATTTTAATGTAATTCACACATTCAAAAAACTACTGGTTGTTTAGTGTCATCTAAGAAATATAGCTATAGCGATGCCGGTGGCACAGTTTTTTTCTGCTTAACCACAACTCAAGCCAATAACAAAACTAATAGAGATGGTGAGCGCTAGTCTGCATTTTAACCACATTGACTAGTCAATTTGCCTAGGCTTGAAAGAAGTCATTTAAAATTCAAACAACGGAAATGAACACTAAATAAACCACTCACACACTGACGTTAATGACATTCATAGAAAGTTGAGTATTTCTTGTTTTTTGTTAACTCGCCTTCGCTCAGCTAGGTGCCAGGCAAGCTTTTGTTGCTTTCACTTCTTTAGATAGCTTGCAGGAACAACTAACTCACCTCGAATCAGTCAACACCAAGTAAAGTCAGTATAACCAATCTATCAGAAATATAGTTAAGTTTTTCAAATTGATGTCAAACAGTCCTCAAGGCCATCTAATTTGCCCACAGGCCAAAAAACATTTGATTGTCATACATCGCGATGATCAATGACTGGAATAGACTTTAAAAACTTAATGTTTAATTTTAACTTTCTTACATTTAAAAAATATACTTAGCCAAACCAATTTTTGACTTTGCCGAATGCAAGCTCCATGTTGGCTTGCCGGCAAGTATTTTTCTTTTAATTTTGAAAAAAACTGTTATCATTTGAATTTGATATATGCAAAATGACTTTGAAGTGCTGTGTTGACAAGAATAAGGCACCGAATACCGTGTGTCTTGGTATTAAAATGTCACACTTGTGTCTTGTGAGATTGTCAAAATTATATCTAAAATACTACTAGATTAGAGTTATTAGGATTCAACTCAGCTTAGTGATCCATAAGGCTATTGATGAAGCATCGTTGCGTTGGTTTGCATGCACACAGTGGCTAACTAATTGAGTCGCTTTGTTTGTACAACGTGATGTGGATCTACTGGGCGAATCAATGACCGCTTGGATCACCCCCGTTCCCCCTTCTAGAAGTCTCAATGAGTCTCACTAGCCACCAGAACTGGCCATGGCCTTCTTTGTGCTAATGGCCAATCAAACATGGCCCAAACGGCCAAATAAAGCTTAGCATTTATTTATTGACAAGAACGATATCTTTATCTAACGGAACACTGTGGGCAACGAAGCGCTCACCAAGTGAATCAAACACAACACCGTACACACCGTTATTTCCAAGAAAAATCTAGTGACATTGCATTAAAATAAAACCTAGCTTTAAGAATAGCAATGAGAGGAGAAGCAAGGGAAAGAAAACATCTTCAACCAGCACATTACACATTTGAGCCGGCACTCGAGAAGAAGACGTGCGAGAAGAGTACGACAGTGCGCTGTAGACGAATGGGCTTGTTGGCCACCACTGTCGAGTGGCTTCCACTGAGCATTATTTAATTAGCAACAAAAACAACAGAGACAGCGACGACAAACAACTGTGCCAACACGGTTTCAACTCGAAACTGTCTCTCTCTCTCTCCCTCTCTCTCGGGCTATTTTCTTTTGTGCAAATAGTTCCGCTAGCACGATGCTTCTCTATTCAACGTGGAATGTATTTGACGTAGTTTTTCGCATTCTCGTTTTGCGTTCATAAGTTTGGTTCCTAAAACTAGCCCTGTGACCTGAAGAAATTGGAGATGCAATGAAGGTGTTTTGAGCGAGAAAATGATCGAGAAAATCAAACCAAATGAGAATCAAAGAGAGAGAGAGAGAGAGAGAGAGAGAGAGAGAGAGAGAGAGAGAGAGAAAAAAAATAAGAAAAGAATGGGTCGAGCAATCGAGCTGAGGAAGATCGTGCTGGCATGCCACATTCCGAGACTCGCGCACGGTAGCCAGTGTCTTGTTGGTACTTTAGTTGATTAGAACCGGCCGAATCAATGAACTCGAAGAATGTGGCCCAAGCAGGCAGACCCAAGCACGCTAGTGGCACCAATCGGGGTGTTGTGTAGGTTGTGGTGGCCCCCGTTTATGTGATCGATGACAAGCGCGCGGGCACAACCAGCCACCGCAGCCACTGAACTGCACTTGTGTATTGATTTATTGGCCGATCGCCATCACTCGCCACCGATCGGTCAGTTTTGTCGTGCCCGATCTATAATTCATACTTGTCACTGTCTATGTGTGTGTGTGTGTGTGTGTAAGTGTGTGTATTGTGTGTGATGTGTCCGAGCCACACTTCTCATACTTGGATTGACGAGGCTCATTTAGCATGCAAACATTGCTCAGTGTGGCGATTTCACTAAACAAAAGATTCATATTTTATCGCTTCAATGCGCCACTAACAATATTACAGTGGAACAGGCCCAGAACATCTTTAAAGTGGAACTCTATAACTTATTGCATTAATTATGGATCGCAGAAAAAGCCAACCCTGTGTATTTACATAGAAGAGTTTCTGGGAAGTTTCTTGCTAACAAGCATTATCAAAATAACGTTATTTTAAAAACTTTCTTTTAGGGTTGGCTTTTCCTGCGATTCCTTCATTAATTTACTTAGCCCACTTGATTTTCATTGCGTCACCAGTTTTTCCAGGTACTACTTGGCACATAATAGTGATCGAGACTTGGCGGTGATTAAAGTTTAATTTGTTTTAATTCAATAAGAACACGATTCGGTAGTGTAGTGCCACTCTCCGTGCGCTAAGTGAAAATGAGAATGCCACCACCGATGGTACTATTGTCTCCTTCTTGCAAACTTGCTTTGAGCTTGAAAGCATTCAGACCCAAGCCAATGTCAAGCTCGATTGCTTTACTGCTCTTTAATGCTATTGCTTTTGCTTTTGTTGCTATCACTGAAGCGATCTAATCCGAGCGTGTCCAGTGGCGACACAGCAGAAGATCCCAATTAGATCCAGATCTAGTCGGGTCTCGCCATCAATCATAGCCCACACAAGGTGACAGCTTTGCGCAATAAAGATCGCTGCCCTTTGCCTTCTCCAGCTCAGTTAGAGGCATTTGTCGAATCCCAAGAGGCTCTCTCTCTCTCTCTCTCTCTCTCTCACTTACTCACTCCGTCTAGTGTATCTCAGTACTGCACTAATTCTTCATTCTCGTTTCTCTTCATTCTTAGGATTCATTCAACTTTGTGTTAAAATTAAATTTCGATATAGCTACAGTGCCTCTCTTTCACTGAGCGCAAGTACACGTACATTGGCAAATTTAAAATTATAAAACCACCGATAGGCTGCGCTTAATCAGTAAAATTAATAATTTAGCACAATTTCGAGTTGTACTCAATAATTGATGCCACCCCAAAAGTCAAGCCAATGAAGAGTAATTCTGAGCTAGAATTCGCGAGAATCGAACGTCTTTTCAATTTACACTCACCAGAGTAATGATAAAAGGTGATGGCGGCCAAAGTGGTGGTTTGTTCAGCAAAGACAATTCGACTTGACACTCGTAATTGGATTGGCTTGGATTCGATGCAAATGCCGACTAGCGCACATTTCACGCCGCATCAGTATGCATTGCAGTGCGTTGTGCCTTTTCCGGCTCGTGGTGTCCTTTAGAGCACACTTAGCAATTCACAGGCCGTGGGGACTGAGGTTACGTCGATAATCCAGTTCGAGTGGTAGCGCGTGGTGAGCTCAAAGGACACCACAGTCGAAGACCTCGATCGCGTCTGGACGCACTTTCGGCCAATGTTCGCCGCAAAGTAGCGGCAGTAAACAAATGTAAACAAATTCCGTCACCGATTGACACGTAGAGATGCTGACACGATCTAGTTTCACTTGCTGCCTCGTGTTTTGATCTTCACTTGTAACAATTCATCTCATGGCAGCAAAGTAGAATAGCGGCACTTGATGTGTGGCACACGATTTCCACAGGAGGCAGGTGGCCCACTGGGACTGATATTGTTTGCGCTTTAGCCAAGAAACGTCAGAATGAGTCATTGAATGAGTAGTTTTCCCAGGACATCGGGATCACGACGCACGGTTAAGATCAACACTTGGACCCAAACATGTTAAAGTTGAGCATCAACTGAAGACCAGCAGCACCCCACTCGGGTGCGAGCTGGATGACGGTCTGACCGCCAGTGGCAACAAGACCGATCTGGCTCACGTGTGACCACAGCAGCACTTGAGGCATGCGTTGTGAGTGGAACGCCGGCACGGCACCAGTACGAGCCGAATCACTGGGTGTGTGCGAGCTTGCCAGCGAGAGACAGCGAGGCTTCACCAATCGGTGAATAGATTTGCCTGCCCAAGTTCGACCGAGGAGCAAAAGATTTTGCACTTGACCGAGCATGGCTCGATCAGTAGAGCATCGATGGGGAGAGAGAGAGAGAGAGAGAGAGAGAGAGAGAAGGGGGCACCGTGCCATGCTGTGAATGGTGTCACTGGCCCCAAGCACCATCACACATCACCCCCCTCTGCTGGCTCGGTGGCACCATAAACACGATTGGAACCCGATGAACCCAATACGCACTAGAGTACCTGTAGTGCGTAGAGATCAAGCCACATCAGGACAGGACGCACTTTATGGCTCACTCACTTGCACTCACTGAACCCTTCTTCCCATCACTGACAGATTCTGTCATAATTTCATATAATTATGAAGTATTAAATGGTAAACACAACACAAATTCGTAAACATTATTTACATTTTGCAATTACTATTTTGATTTAGTGCTATTCAGAAGGAGGTTGAGGTTAATCACATTCGCTCCACCGAGAGTCAACATGTGAAATGAGCCGTGGGTTAGTTTAAATTTTTAAAATCTTAAATCGATCACTCAAGCAAGAATGGATGGTCTCAGTCAAGTAGGTCACATTTATCATTGGGTCCGTCTCACACGCCTACTCAAACTGTCTTTTTGACCTTCCACTGAAGCGATCTTCTTTCCAATTGCCGCGGCATTTAGGAATATTCTATTTTACGTCATAAAACGATAAGGAAGTTGTTGGCATATTTTTCTTTCGGAGATCATGTTATATTTGATCTTAATGTGAAAGGCAACTTTTAAAAATAATTTTCCAAAACCATGAGAAACTAGTGAAGGACATTGCACTGATTTATGGGTTTATTTTATTTCCACACTGATTTCCGTTCTTTTCCCCCGTTTTTATCTAATGCAAGAATTGAAATTTGCTATTATAAAGTATCGGTTATCTCGTGGCTGCAATAATCTTTTATTAAACAATATATATTATTGAATAAATTATAAGTTTGCCCAAAGCTGTCACACGCATTTTAACTTGAACTGGTGTAGCTCGCACTATGCAAATGCCATTCGTGTGACAGCGATAATAGTCGTGAGAGAATCTATGAGAGAAAAGTTTAATTATTAATTAATGCATGATATATAAACTAACTAAAACAACTTGAACTTTACACTATAAATTCTTTTGTAAGCTGACCTTGGTTGCGGCCTTTAAGAAATAAATACTTTTTCCTTTTCTTCAAGGTTTCAAGACAAGAAAGAATCAATCTGTATTGGTTCTCTAGCTTAGGTTGAATAAACTCTGGCGCACGCGCCGTTTGGGAAATCATCTTAGCCTAAGACCAGTAAAGCGTAAGATCGTAAGTCGCACCAAGTAAACGATGCTTGATTGTCTTGCTTTGTGTGTGTGTGGTGAATGAGATTGACTCAACTAATTGCCGGGTTATTGTTCTGCACCCTCGCTTAAGCTACCCCAATGACCAGAATGACTCCCTGAACGAGTGCAAGTGCCACGCGCGCGCAACTGGCCCATAAATCAGCGGTGCCAATGTGCCAACCAATTACACCAGTGCCAGCAATTCCATGGTCCACTCGTGGGCTTCCAACTTTCCCGATCACCCAAGATTAATTCAATCAAATTTTCTACATCACTATAGGCTTTATTTTACTTTGTTCCGCTTAAAAATGTGTAATAACAATGCTGATCATTGACAATCAATTTTGAGTTAAGTGGAAAAGTATACACATACACACTTGATCTATCAACTCGATGTGTATGGGTTGTGTTGTGTAAACAACACGCAGGGATACACAGAAGCACAAATCCAAGTTGAGTAAATATATATAAAATATATAATCTATCTGAAATAAAACTCAAACACAAACTGATGTGTAGCTCAGAAAGATGAAACCCAAAGCATGGTTAAAAATAGCCAAGAAAAATATATTGTGAAGAAATGTTGTTTTTTTTGAAGAAGTGGGTTTGGTGCACTCTGTTTTGGTGTCTAGTGACGGGTGGATTACCAATTTAACCCGAAGAATGAACCAGTGGAACAGTACCGCCGATATTGAGTCTCACTGGCCAAATGCCACTGCACTGGAACACATACCAACACTGCATTGTGCAACCCAGTGTGGTTAAATTTCAGATCAACACTAGTGGAAAAATATAATTCACACGTGATAATATCACGATCATGTCTACCCGGTTGTGGTGTTTTAGATTGTCCACTGCCAGGCTCGATAGACTGACCGCGAGCTAACTGGTTTCCATACACCAAGAAATGCAAATACTGAACCAGTGATCCTCCAAAGTGGCACTGATGACGTTTGTTTGTGTGTGTGTGTGTGTGTGTGTGCGGTATGTTTACCAAGAGTCCGTAGAGTATCGCTTTCGCCTCTCAGTGGAATGCCAATAAACTCTGCCATTGGAATTAGCTGTCCCGGGTCGATATGTTAATCGGGCAGCAGCTCAAGCCTCAACTGTCTTGGCCACTCGCGCCAACGGTCTTGGGTCCAATGGACTCTCTCTCTCTCTCTCTTCGCGCGCTTGTCTTAATATGATGATTGGAAATTTTCATTGCTAACTATTCGATATGGCCATTGAGACTGAATCTCATGGGACAGAACAAGAAGAGGAAACAGAGCATAAGTTGATTTTAACTTTTCTCATTAGACTCTATTCAAAACTTTTATATCTAATTGACTTGAGGCTATTTAAACTTTTCAAACAACTACGTTTCCACGAGACGTGTAATTAATTGAGCTCTTTTTTATTATTATTAATAATGATGATGACGATAACTGAATGGACAGAAAGCAATGAAGAAGAAGAAGAAGCGACAAAAAATAATCGTTGTTCCATTATTAATATTTCTAACTTTTAAATTGTCTTTTCATTATTTTAATAATAATAAAAAACTTTGCAATATTAACTCAAGTCATTTTTCCTACTATGGAATCGTGATTTTGGTTCGGAATCGCTTGTTAGCTGGTATCGATTTCTTTTCTAATATTTTACATTACAATGACACTAACACCATTTCTCTTACTCCAGATTAACGCCATGATAGCAAAAAAAATCGATAGAGAGGCTTCTTTCAAGGTTATTTTCCTACATGAATTGTATACATTTCAGGATGTACTGCTTGAATGCGTCCGCGTAAATCTTTTGAAAGATCATTTGTCACTTAACTGTGTATGTGGGAAACAGTTATTGTTATTATTTTATTATCTTGACTCAAAATCTTCTCTCCAAGTTGAGCTCCTGGTTCTAGGAATTTTATTTTATTAAAAAACTTTTTTTGGCTCAATCACAAACTAGTGGGCTCAATTGGCAAAACTTCCAAACCAGGTTTCCGGAGGATAATCATAATTATAATTAACTTGATTAGGTTGAGTTGGGTGTGGACTTGATTATTTTAGTTGAGTATTTTCTGGAACACAAACACAACCACCAGGTCTTCAACTCGGCCAATTTAATTGTCCAACAAAAGCCAAATGCTGTATGAATAGGTTGAGGTTAATCGAATCCGAAAAAGGATAATGGCACTCATCGTACGCAATCTAGACCACAGGAAAGGCAATAGGTTTAGTTTGTTTAGATATGAATTATAGTAGAATACTTGAATATTTTGCCATCGACTCTAGATGTGTCAAAAAACTTTTTGCTAGATACACTTGTGAGTAAATAAAACTTGAGAGATGCGCTTAAATCTTTGTTGGGAAAAAATTCCATAAAATTTGAGAACTTTGCTCAGAGATAATCAGTGAATTGGTTTAAAACTTTAAAAATTTTTTTAAATTATACGAAATTAATTAAAACTACAAATCCTATTAGAGCAAAATCATAAGCATGGTATCGTACTTTAGGTTACCATGATGTCAAGTCTTGCTCGAATTTATCGAGTACCGCAAGACCTTCGGCAATTTTTTGATTGCCAAAGGGTTGATGTGATGTAATGTTTTATTGGAATGTCATTATAACAGATTTAAACTAGTTTCAATATTGATGAACCCTATCACGTCATTATGACACCCAATGCTTTAATAACAGATGCTAACACGTAGAAATCGAAGGCCATTTGAGAATTTTCTTCATTTTTGACGGTGTGTGTGTTACATTGTTATTTTACTTGGGACCTTCATAATGCGACTCATCTCGGTGACAAGTGTTGTCTACTGGGTTTTGAATGGTTTGCAACTCTGTTCGGCCTGGAGTATGTCAGACGTAGCTGACGTAGCGGTTATGGGAATGCTCGGCAGCTCCTTAGCACCAGGTTTGCATTTTTACTTTTATCCTATGAAATAGTTACCCTAATACTTAAGTAATTTTTTTGTTAAACAGACGTTTGTTTTGATAAATATGGATGCTTTAACAGATCGGAAACCAGCCCAGATTGGGACCTACAGATTAGTAATTTACCAATGTCTCCAGAAGAGAACTCAGTAAAATTCTTCGCTTTCACATGTAGAAACAAGTTTACCGCTAAGGTGATTCCATATAACATGAGTGATGAGAATCTGAAGAAAACTCTTGATGAAGGTTTCGACCCCACCAAGCGGACTATCTTTATTGTGCATGGATTTTCCGATAATTTTGACGAAATGGATTGGATGGGGGTAAGTGTTTATTAAGCAATTTCAGATAAATGGAACTTTTTGAAGTGACACCAACAAATGGCGTCACAAGTTAACCCTTTTGATCCCAAAGATTATCAGTAAAAGATAAGCCTTATATCGCTAA
>DVQH01000778.1:0-18126 GCA_018231625.1 Papilio phestus | reverse complement strand
TGGTGTTGCGGATGTCCATGGGCGTCGTTGACCACTTTTGTGTTCCCGCCGCTCGTTTGCCCCCTTCTCATATATAAAAAAAAATGTGTATTGACAATCGTTTACATGACAAAACTATTCCACTATACCTTAAAATACAACACCATTGCAGAAAACATCATAGCGTTAAAATAACAATAGACAGAGACATGACATTCAGACTATATAAAAAGGAATCCCGAACTGAAACAATCTGTTGCAAATTTTATCCGTCTGCTGGCGACTGCAGTGTGACAATGTTAGCAACTAAGGTTTTCCTGTTTATTCTGTTTTGTTACAGAGCTACCGCGGTTGTCGATGACAGATATTATCCACGCTACCACTTAGCCCCGCCGTATGGATGGATGAACGATCCTAATGGCTTCAGTGAGTTTAAAAATGAATACCACCTATTTTATCAATTCAACCCGTCTAGCAGTCTCGTACCTGGCATAGCGCACTGGGGTCATGCTAAAAGTAAAGACTTTTTCCGCTGGGAACATTTACCTATCGCTATGTACCCAGATCAGTGGTATGATAAGGGTGGTGTATTTTCCGGAAGTGCTTTAGTTGAGAATGATAAACTTTATCTTTACTACACCGGCAATGTTAACAAACCTGGGCAATATCCTGATCATCAACAACACCAAGTACTGGCAATTAGCACTAATGGAGTAGATGTTACGAAAGAAAAGATTAATCCAATAATTAATGGAAGTAATTATCAGCCAGACTTTCGAGATCCCAAAGTTTGGAAGTATAGAAACACATATTATATGGTGGTAGGAAATTCTTTCCAAGACGAAGAGACCGATGCTATACTAGGCCGAGCTCTTCTATACACTTCTAAAGACAAAATCAAATGGAACTTCGCTTCAATTTTGGCTGAATCTGATGGATCTCTGGGATATATGTGGGAATGTCCAGATTTCTTTGAACTGAACGGTCGTTTCGTTCTATTATTTTCACCACAAGGAATACCTCCATCAGGATATAAATACAGGAATTTATATCAAACTGGATATATTGTTGGAGATTTCGATTACCAGACCAATATATTTACTCCTAAAACTGAATTTGTTGAATTGGATTACGGCCACGATTTATATGCTACGCAAACAATTCTGGACAAAGCAAAACGTAGAATAGTAATTGCTTGGATGGATATGTGGGATCAGAACTATGCAGAAGCTGAGGACGGTTTTACCGGTCAAATGACAATTCCTAGAGAGCTATCACTAGACAACAATAATCGCCTAATTCAGAGACCCGTAAAAGAAATTGCATCAATCAGAGGACGAACGAGATTCTCTGGGAAGGGACGAGCAGGTGCTGAAATCAGACTCAGAGATAAAAGTGGAGAAATTCATATAAAATCATCGGGAACCAAAGATTTGGATATATGGATCCAATCTACAAATGAATCCAGCAACGTCTTACTCAGCTATAACTACAAGAGAGGTATAGTCACGTTAGATCGCGGAGGAAAAGATGGCGTTCGTCGTGCTAAGTGGAGACCTAGTGAACAATTGGATTTGAAAGCATACATTGATGCCAGCTCGATCGAACTATTCTTCGGTAATGGTGAAGTTACATTTTCTAGCAGATTTTTCCCTGCGGGACCAATAAAGGTACGGATAGGTGAATCAAATGACGTCGAGTCAATATCTGTCACTGACCTGCAACGTTCAATAGATGCGAGTTATAAAATAGAATCAGAAGATTAATCCAACACAGATTTAAGTCTTGTTTAAAATGTAAATTAAAACATGTTATTCAAAGCAAATCAAATAATGGTTTTATTTCATTTTGCCTTCAAATTTAAGTTAGTGGGGAATTTTATTAGCAACGAGATAATAATGTAGACTTTTTATCGTGAAATGATTATTAGCAGTTTAGATTTGTATTGCAGATTATCTTTAAGATTAGAGCATAGTACATTTGGCATTCATACAGGATTAGAAGAGTGAGACGTGATCGTGGTTATTAAGAGATGTGGGATACATAAAGGAGAACACAACGAGATTTAACGTAGACATTTACAAGAGTAGAGACCGTGTACGCAGTGCACTTATTATATTTTTATTCTATTAACACTCTTGAAATATTTTCAGCCAACTGGTATGAGAGTATACCTTAGTGGTCCTTGAAATTTGCTTTAATACTTTAGCTTTGTGGTGAAATTGTGCTAATGTATTTTTAATGTCCTAAGTATTTCTATACGACAATTCTACACAGAATAAACATTATGATTAAATATTCATAAGCGTTAAAAGACAGTAGACTTTTACCGCAGGTTTCTCATTAAACTTTGCATTCACATGCTGTTTCTGCCGAAGCAACGAGGGATAAAACAAATGTTAAATGTATTTGTTCGTTCGGGACTTCGACGGAAAGGTAAGAAAGCACGCGGAAATGTTATAAGCCGCTAGAGAGAACAAAAATCAATACTGCTCGCAAAAGATATGTGATAGTAACAAGCGTAAATATGTTGTTGTTTGTATTCTACGTAACATTAATATTTTGTTATTATTACCGCGACCGTTACGTTTTAAGGAAATATACGTTAATACATGATATTATAATCTTCTATACTAATGTTATAAAGAGGAAAGATTTGTATATTTGCATGTATTCGATTCACATAAAAAGTACTGGACAGATTTTAAAAATTCATTCACCGTTAGAAAGGTAATTTTTCTGCGAGTAACATTGGCTACATTTTGTTATTTCTAATGTTAAGGAACTATTAATAAAGAGCCTATTTCTAGACCACGGCGTTAAAAATTAATAAACGTTAACTTTTCTCGGCTTACGCTGCCTATACCGTTAGAGGTACATAAAAGTGATGTGTGAAGGAATTGTAGATCTCTAAAAGTTATACAGAAAAGACTGCGATAGCAAATACATAATACCTATTTGTAACAGTTTTCTTACAATAATCACTTTTTTGTTTAAAAATGAATTAAAGGGCGCATGCCATTTGCGTCGTTGTTTTATTGGTTTCAGTATCAATCATTATCCAAATAAATGCGTTTGTTACCAAGAGAAATTATTGTAGAATAAAATTATCCTTACAGTATTTAAAATGGATAAATAGTTTAGAAGATATCACGAACACACACAATAAGGGTAACCGAAAAATCAGCTCACAAATTACAAATTAAAAATATGGAATCTTGCATAGAGATTTTTGTTACTGTGTAAAAGTTTAAATAAGGGGAGAACGTAAACTTTGTAATTTTTAAATTCCACGCGGACGAAGTCGCGGGCAAAAGCTAGTAAGAAATATTCAACAAGATAAGCATTCGTGAAGAAGTACACAAAAGGGATAGGAGCGCTTTGTCTAATTGCGTTATTGTTAGAGATAGAAGTTAGAGTCCGTAAAATTATACTACCATAAAGGTGGTAATAAAACATATCGGTGACTTCTTTTTGCAATGCAAGTAATAAATAAATATGCTAAAAAAGTAAATAAACCAGAAGTATGCACAGATAATGTATGATAATACTTATCTACTTAGGCTTACGCGCAACGTTACGTAACGTAACGACATAACGTTTCATTATCTGGGTATCCGAGAGATTATTCGTTAATACAAATTTTCGTGAAAACATTTCCGTAACGGCTGCAAAATTTGTATTAGAGCAGCAACAAATATCAAAATTACATTAATGACTTCGTACAAATGTCACGCAAATATTCGTGATAAACCCTCACGGCATATTTTTATTCATAATCGAACAAATTGTTACTACTGGACAGTGTCCTTGTAATATATATGTTTTTAAAAAGGTTGGTGGATTTTTGTTAATTTACTAATATTTCCTTTAACTATCCCAACTAAGCTCTAAGCTTGTGCGAGGTATATGGTTCACGACAATAGTCGAATGGCGGGATTCGAACCCTTGACCGCAAAGTAACATATATTTGCACTTTTATTTAAATTCATGAGGGCGAAGTCGCGAGCAATAGATAGTTTAAAATGAAGAAATTAATTATGACATTTATTCGAGAAGTTTTACAAAGACGGAAGATCTACAAAGTTCAATTATTTGATCAAGTTGGTAAAAGTAAGTTATCATCCTACTTTTACCAACTTAAATAATTGAACAATGTTTGATTTCAAAAACATAAGCATGATATTTTCTAAAGCAATGTTATACAGCATCACAGTCCTTTTCTGTATTACGGGAAATTGCCATAGTTGTATAGAGTCTAAGTCTCTAGTATATTCAATTTAAATTACAATAAGAAACAATCGTTTGCATGACAAAATTATTCCATTATACTTTAAAACACAAGACCGTTGCAAAGAACAACATAGCGTTCAAATTACAATAGACAGAGACATGACAGTGAGACTATATAAAAAGGCTTCTCGAGCTGAAGTAATCTGTTGCAAATTCTATCCGTCTGCTGATCGACTGCAGCGTGACAATGTTAGCAACTCAGGTTTTCCTGTTTATTCTGTTTTGTTACAGAGCTACTGCGGTTGTCGATGACAGATATTATCCACGCTACCACTTGGCTCCGCCGTATGGATGGATGAACGATCCTAATGGCTTCAGTGAGTTTAAAAATGAATACCACCTATTTTATCAATTCAACCCGTCTAGCAGTCTCGTACCTGGCATAGCGCACTGGGGTCATGCTAAAAGTAAAGACTTTTTCCGCTGGGAACATTTACCTATCGCTATGTACCCAGATCAGTGGTATGATAAGGGTGGTGTATTTTCCGGAAGTGCTTTAGTTGAGAATGATAAACTTTATCTTTACTACACCGGCAATGTTAACAAACCTGGGCAATATCCTGATCATCAACAACACCAAGTACTGGCAATTAGCACTAATGGAGTAGATGTTACGAAAGAAAAGATTAATCCAATAATTAATGGAAGTAATTATCAGCCAGACTTTCGAGATCCCAAAGTTTGGAAGTATAGAAACACATATTATATGGTGGTAGGAAATTCTTTCCAAGACGAAGAGACCGATGCTATACTAGGCCGAGCTCTTCTATACACTTCTAAAGACAAAATCAAATGGAACTTCGCTTCAATTTTGGCTGAATCTGATGGATCTCTGGGATATATGTGGGAATGTCCAGATTTCTTTGAACTGAACGGTCGTTTCGTTCTATTATTTTCACCACAAGGAATACCTCCATCAGGATATAAATACAGGAATTTATATCAAACTGGATATATTGTTGGAGATTTCGATTACCAGACCAATATATTTACTCCTAAAACTGAATTTGTTGAATTGGATTACGGCCACGATTTATATGCTACGCAAACAATTCTGGACAAAGCAAAACGTAGAATAGTAATTGCTTGGATGGATATGTGGGATCAGAACTATGCAGAAGCTGAGGACGGTTTTACCGGTCAAATGACAATTCCTAGAGAGTTATCACTAGACAAATATAATCGTCTAATTCAGAGACCCGTAAAAGAAATTGCATCAATCAGAGGACGAACAAGATTTCTTGGGAAGGGACGGGCAGGTGCCGAAATCAATCTCAGAGATAAAAGTGGAGAAATCCATATCAAATCATCGGCAAACAAAGATTTAGACATATGGATCCAATCTACAAATGAATCCAGCAACGTTTTAATCAGCTACAACTACAGGCGAGGTATAGTGACGTTAGATCGCGGAGGCAAAGATGGCGTTCGTCGTGCTAAATGGAGACCTACTGATAAATTACATTTGAAAGCATACATTGATGCAAGCTCGATCGAATTATTCTTCGGAAATGGTGAAGTTACATTTTCTAGCAGATTTTTCCCTGCGGGACCGATAAAGGTACGGATAGGTGAATCTAATGACGTCGAGTCAATATCTGTCATTGACCTGCAACGTTCAATAGATGCTACTTATAAAATAGAATCAGAAGATTAATCCATCACAGATTTAAGTGTTGGTTAAAATGTAAAATAAAATATATTATTCAAAGCAAATCAGATATTGGTTTTAATTCATTTTCCCTTCAAAGTAGCTTAAGTTAGTGAGGCATTTTACTAGAAACGAGATATTAATGTAGACTTTGTATTGTCAAATAATTATTAGCAGTTTATATTTGTATTGTAGATTATCTTTATGATTAGAGGAAAGTATACTTGGAATTAATAGGGGATTAGAAGAGTAAGACATGATCCTGGTATGTTGTAGGATATATAACAACGAAAGCAATGATATTTTACCTAGATTACAAGTGTAGAGACCGTGGACGCAGTGTACTTATAAATTTTGATTTTCTATTAACACTTCTAGAAATATTTTAAGACAACTGGTATGACAGTTTATCTCACTATAGTGGTCCTCGTTGTATTCGTGATACACCCACACGGCATAGTTTTATTTATGATCAAATACATTTTTACTATTGGACAATATCCTTGTAATAAAACAATTATTATTAAATTTGGTATTTTTCAATATTGATTCAAGTTATATTTGACTTTAAATAAAAAAACAGGTTGATTTCAAATGTTTTATCATTTCCTTGAAGTAAATATTTACATTATATAGCTATATTTCATTTTGCGCATGCGTTTGGTTGGTCCGAGACGTATGTATTAGTTTGGTCACAGTCGTTTAAAAGCTCTCTCGGTCCCAACGCTTTCTGTAAGAGCTCCCAAGTTCAGTGTTGTTCGAAATCTGTCCGAGTTCCGTTCTCGCGACCGTTGTTTCTAAGTTAAGTATAATAAACAAAAAATCGTGGAAAAGTTATGTTTTCAAAATAATGTTAATATAAAATGTAGTGTTAAATTAGTTATTAAATATATTGTTGTGATTGAATTACTCTTATCAATTTTAATTTTATTAAACTAATGAATTTAATCGTGTATTTAGTGTAAGCAGTTTACACGACAGTGGAATTATGGTTTATTTTCATTGTAACTTAAATATAATTTATGAAAACTTAACTTAATCAAAGGGTAAGTTTAGAAAACTATACCTAATTAAGTTTTTGGTTTAAATTTTAAGTTTTTTTTGGGTTAAAGTTGACGTTTAAATTAATGTTAGATATGTATTAATGATTATTAGTCAACTTTATTTGTTTACTAGTTGTCGCCCGCAACTTCGTCCGTTTGAAATTTAAAATAATGTTTAAGTAGCCTGTGTTCTCTTAACTATGCTCTCCAAATTTTATGCAAATCTGTTCATTCGTTTCGGAGATATTTTTAATAAACATTAATCCATCTAACCTTACGTATTCTTAGTTAATTTTAATTTATGTTATTTTGTTAAAGACTAAAAAATTAGCTTAAACAACTTTATAAGAGGTACTTTGTGTGTGTGGGTGTGTTTTTTTAAATACATATGTAATTTGAAATTTTACTATTTTTTACTATCTGTTCCTCGCGACTTCGTCCGCGTGAAATTAATAAATAGTAAAAGATATAGCCTCAGTCAGTGAAGGTGTAGCTTTTTAAGGGTAAAAGAATTTTTGAAATCGTCTCAGTAGTTTTTGAGTTATTTCAATTCATACAAAAATACCAATATTTTATCTTCATAATAATAGAATAGAGATAAGAGAAAGGAGTAAACGAAGAAGGGAACGCCAAGGTGATAAAAGACGCCCATGGACATTCGCAATATTAGAGGAACTACAGATGTGTTGCCCGCCTTTTAAATAAAGTTCAAATTTAAAATACAGAGTTTAAATTTAATTCTAATTGATAAATAAAAATATCATATAAGCAATAAAATGTTATTAACTACTAGCTTTCGTCCGCGACACTGTGCGCGTGATATTAAAAAAAAAACAAGAGAGTATTAGAGATGTGATCTAACTATACCAAATTTTATCAAAAACCATTACAGATGCCTACCTTTGTTGACGGAGGGGAAGACGCACATAAAGGGGATATCTTCCCTTCCTATGCGACTCATCTACCGTCAAATCCACTTTCCGTCCTATCCTTTCAAAAAAGGGTGGAAAGGCAGAGGGACTAAAATTAGGCCTCCACCTCCAATAAGGGCTCCACACTCATCAGAGAAAACGCGGAATTGCACCCACTTCACGAATGTCTTCTGTGTGATCGTGGTACTACACCGAGCGAGTCGGCCCATTCGTGCGAAGATGTTAAAGCGGACTCTACCACTGTTAAATTTTAATTCTTTACTAGTACGAAGCTACACTAATTCCCACAGACTTTAAAATTGTTAGGAATATTTGGGAAAGTCCCCATAGATAATAAAAAGGTACTTTGAGTAATCCCCCTTGAAGAATTAAAATTTAACTATCATGTTATGTCCATGTAATGATAATTACATACATATGTACATAAACGATTTTATGTTATGTTTCTTGATGGGTATTGTAATAAATAGCCAAGGTTTAAGAATAAAACCATAAATGAATACGAAGAGTATATTATTTGTCGCAAAAAGATTTTTTTTAATTCGTCGTTTCAATACACGAACGACTTGTACTTGACAGATAATTAATATTAAAGTGCATATTTTATGGGACAAAAAGATCAAAAGGTAATTTCTATATACTTTGTACTCGCCCTATCCTGGCCATTCATGTAAAGTCGGCCCACAAGGTTTTATAAACCTGAATGTTTACTGTCGCCAACCTATATATCTTAGTAAAGAGGTCTTTAGATGAATGGATGCTTGTTTGTTGGAGTTTGTGGCGTAATGGGTCTCAATGAAATTTAAAATAAATACAGAGCATACTCTGGAAGAACACGTGGACTACTTAGTTTTTATTTACACGCAGACGGAGTCACGGGCATAAATAGTTTCAAATACTACGTTGAGTATCCTAAGTAAATGTAACGCATCGAAAAAAGATATTTCATATAATGATGTACTTAGACAAAACTAATATCGGATATTATTTTTGTGTCAGTGTTTGTGTTCTAATATGACAGGAACTGTACCTTTATATAGGAAAAACTTTCAACATTATTGACAAGTATGTCCCAGTTTGTTGGACAACTACAAATTGCTTTTTAATCCCGTCAAGTCAGCCTTTCCAAGGTTACTGTCAGACGCCAGTTTCCCTCGGCTGCTACATTGACTTCCAACTTTGTTCTTCTAGTGACTTAAGTACCTTAATTATGAATGGACAATAACTATTTTATTATAGCAAACATGGATGAGACCAATCTGACGCTGACGTACAATGTCAGCTCATTATTACTGTCGCGGAATCCGTCTAGCGCGACAACGATGGTATCAGTTCGCAACACGACCGTTGTCAGCAACGCGTACGAATGGCGGTTTGTTCTCCCACCGTACTTCATCATCTTCATGCTGTCGATATCTGGAAATTGTCTTGTTATTACAACGTTAGCGAGCAATCGACGAATGAGAACTGTCACTAATGTATATTTATTAAATTTGGTAAGTTTATTTTAAACATTTTGTTCAATAAATAATACAAATCAATCTATAACAGAACAGACATATTTTGATGGTTAAGTGTAATAAAGCTTAAGTATAAAAATGGTATAAGAAATTAATACCACAGTATACTTATTTTAGCGATCACATAATGACTTTGAGTGCGGCAGTTTGTTAATATATTAAAAACTAAAACATAAGAAGATATAAATTAAACAATACGGATGACAACGTCGATATACCCTTGACGTTTTTAAACCGTTTTAAAATGTATGCTGTTACTTTAGAGATAGATTACTTTCCATACAATATGCATCACAAACAAAAATATGTATCTATTGGAATTTGTATTTAGATTTTGTCCATGAAAAATTGCTTAATACGACTGTTATGTTTTAGGCGATTTCAGATTTTTTGCTCGGCGTATTTTGTTTACCTTTCACGTTAGTTGGACAAATATATAGACGGTTTCTATTCGGAGGGATTTTATGCAAACTGATTCCTTATTTGCAAGGTAAGATCATTTTATATATGTTTCTGGCTAACCGATACTGGTGTTGGTAGAACCATTAATATGGAATTTAATCAATACTTCGGTCTACTCGTATTCAAAACGGGAACGCTTCTCGCTGTAATGATTTTTGTAGCTAATTTTAGACTAGCACTGATACTTGTATTTTACATAACGCTCATGTAAAAATGTGTTTTCGCACTCGGAACGGTGTGAGATTTAAAGATAATTCTACTAGTGATCTATTATTACTCTATTCCACTCTAGGTTCAACTCGTAACGTTTTCATTTGTCACAGTTTATACATCTCTTCTATTGTGTTTTTTTTTATATTATACTAACGAGGGACCACAACATTTACCTAAAAAGCAAAGCGACCACTACCCATTGAAATTAGTTAGTTGCAATGCTACGTTTAAAAGACAAAAGACGCACAGAAAATTTACACTTCCTTTATTTATGTGTTCTACTTCATCTTACCGTGTTTCTTGTTCTAAAATAGTGGACAGGAAAGGAACTAAAGCGATCTTCTGTGTGGTCGTGGCACAGAACAGGGGAACGGAACTATTCGTGCATATAATATTATTCCGGTCAATTACTGTTAAAGCTATGTTACATAATATTTAATGTTCTAGCTGTATCAGTATCGGTGGATGTGTGGACATTAGTAGCTATATCTCTGGAGAGATATTTTGCAATTTGCCGGCCGTTGAAATCTAGGAAATGGCAGACACAATGCCACGCATACAAAATGATCGGAATGGTTTGGATTCTATCTCTTGTTCTTAATGCGCCGATATTAATCGTCTCTACGTTACAACCTATGAGAGGAAATGGTAAGAATATTAAAACAAATGTAATAAACAATGAAATTAATGTTTGACTTTAACGATTACATTTAAGGTAGAACACAACTTGATTTAATAAATTTATTCTTGGCTTATATTTAGTTTTATAAGCTTAATAATTAATAGAGTTTGTTACGTTGTTTGTTTTAAGCATCTTATCAAATATTCGCAACTTTTTCGATGCTGTTGAAATGGTCATTATTATTCCATAACGTGAAACGTAGAGTATAGTTTTCTTTTTAATGTACTTTTATGCGTTCTATAAAATGTTTGTGATTGGTTGTTTTTTAATATTCATATATAAATTAAAAATTCTAGCGTACAAGTGTAGGGAGGTTTGGTCCAGCTTAGAGTTGGAGAGGTCCTTCAATCTGGGTTTGGATGCAGCGTTACTTCTGATCCCATTCTTTATAATGTCGTTCGCGTATTGTCTAATAGTCACGAAACTGTGGCGAGGCATGAGACATGAGATTCAACATAACTTCAACTGGCAAAAAACCCGTAAGACAATTTTTATCTTATAAATCTTAAATTGGATATTGTTGCTAAAAATTATGAAATGTTCAGCTATTAAATTAAATTTACGTTTTTAAAAATTGATATTAATAATAAAAATGTTTAGTTACTAGAGAGGAATCTTGCAAAAGCAGTCATTTAGGCTCACGCACGCCAACTTTGAAGAGCAAGGAGAGGGATGTTTGCTACAGGGACAATTGGGGATCGAAGAGTGTAACCAAGGTAATATAGAACAATTTAATTAGAAGCTATCTTTAACAATTTGTTATTGTTTCCTATATGTTAAATAAGACTATAACGTCGGCGCAGTGGGTTTCACCTTGGACTTGCTATCTAGAATCCTTGGGATATATACAGTCGGGATATCTGGTTGTGTACGATCGTAAAAACTGCAGTTGCTTGAACATTTTGTACTCTTTAAGACAACATCGTAGAACAAAAGCCAATAAAAGTCAGCTTTTAAATGTGTCTGTTCGAAAAAAGGTCGGTCAGTAGTACTCGGGTAATTACTTTTACGTCCGTCTTTGCGCAACAGACTGCTATCTTGTTGGATATTTGAGGCGGGGTTCATCTTGTTACAAGGAACAAGGCAATTTCGAATATAGAACACCGCAGAATTTCCCGACTGTACCTTATTTTATTAAGTCAATATCATAAAAGGTCTTCATGTTAGCTATCAATTCAGAAAATTCCTACTTTTGATGTAGATTATGAGAAGTGAATAAGGAAAAAATTCCTTTATTTGAAACAAGCAATAAAATACGTAATATTTGTGATCAACTTGTAAAGGTAATATAGGGATTGCTAACGAAACAATGTAACACTTTGATAGGCAGTTGATATAGTGGAATAAATGGAATGACATTAAGGTTCATGATTTTTTCTAGGTTATACGTAATTAAAAAGATTCACATGTCTCTGATTTACGTTTATTATATCAACAGGAAAACAACTACGAAGTCGATGCGGACAAGAAGGAAACGTATTGCATGCACACTGACATTGAATTTCGACATGTGGTGCGTTCAACACACATTGATAAAAGTATTGAAGCTAAGCGTAAGGTAATATTATAAAAGAAATAAAATAAATAAATAACATTTTTGTTGTCTTTAAAAAATTACAATGTTATAAAAAGCGTATATGAAAATTTGTAACAGCAGGCAAAAAGCAGGAGGCTCAGCTAAATTGATACTGGTTGAAATCCAGTGTCAAGCTGTTTTTCAGCCACCCCTCTTCCCTTAGAGTAATAAATAAACTGCCGATGATAATGTCCTTTCTTAAGAATTTTCATGCATGATTTCTTAACATATATAAATACAGTACAAGAATTTAACCGTGCGGTAAGACTTATACGATATTTCGGTTTCAAGCGCGCCTAGCGGATCCCCGCGGCAATGTAAACGATCGACTTTAGTTTGACTTGCAGTGCGCCAAAGAAATTTAAGAAATATATAGACTAGACATAGGGAACAACATTTTTTTCACCGGTAACTTCTTTGAAAGGTACTATGTTAGTTGTCAAGTTTCGTACGCCACTTCATGTCTTTGTACCCTAACCGTTTTATTTAATGACAACTATTGGCAATTAAATTAAATACAATTAATTATTGCGAAATGCGATTTTGAGGAACTATCAATATATAGCGTTAATGGATCATGTGAAAAATGTCTCAAGTGAAGGATCGATTATGCTTTCTCTATATATTTTTGGAATCTATTTGCAGCGCGCAGATTTCTTTTTAAAACATCGCCTCAAATTTATCACTAGCTGCTCTCCGAAATTGTATAGTATCGCGTGACCTACTTCCACGCTTTTAATATAATTTATAAATAGTAAGGGCCTGTCCCACCACTGGTTGAAGAGGCTCAGATAGTTTAACAATGACGTTGCTGTCAGATAAGGTAACAAAATCCGATGTTTCTATAATTTAACACGTTAGATTGTTATCGGACAATTGGCAATTTGGTGGGATAGACCCAATATAATTTAAAATATTTAGAATATTTACCACAATGCTTTCTTTTAGGTTATCCGAATGCTGTTTGTTATTATCCTAGAGTTTTTCGTCTGCTGGACTCCATTGCATGTTATAAATACGGTAAGTAAAACTTTTTGATAAAAAAAGACATCTAAAAGATTAACTTTAATTACGTTCAATAAATTTTCTAGAAATTTATTTACAATTTGTGACACCCCTGCTGTTTGTGTCAAGGTGTATCGTAAAATAAACATATGCTAGATGTAAACAGCTTTTAGGTTTTTTAATGCTTACGGTTGTCAGATTTTCTTTATATACTACACAGTATAATTTCAATATAGTTGTAAACCCTTTATCGATTCGCTTATTGAATCTGTGATCGTAAGGACCTGATTTCTTGACTATCTACGTAAATGTTTTGTGAGTTTTTCTCTTTATTGAATGCCAAATAAAGGGCAATACTATTTGAAGAGATACATTTACTTGTAAACATTAAAATGATCGTTTCAGATCTATTTGTTCTATCCTGACGAATTGTACAAATACGTTGGATCGAAGGGGATCGTATCGCTACAACTTCTGGCGTACTGCTCATCCTGCTGCAACCCGATTACGTATTGCTTCATGAACAGAAAATTTAGACAGGCGTTTATCAACTTGTTGAAAAGTTGCAGATTATTTAAGTAAGTTTGTTATATAGGTTGTATCGAATATGTATTTTCCACTTATATTTATTATAGCTCTTTTTTTCATATTCATAGCTACAATTTCCCACATGACTAATTTTGTGGCAGCAGTCTTTCATCTGATTTAATGGTATACCTATAATGGCTACAAACTCTAACAAAAATCCATTGATTCATCTACACTTTCGCATTTATAACATTAGTAAGATATCCAGTATGTCCGCTCTATAATTTTACATTTGAATCTCTCTGGATGGTATACTCCAGCTTTCAAAATGAAATAAGTATTGCAGGCGGTGTTTCCCAGACAAGTCGGAATCTGGTAAGCAGGTTACGCCGCCGCCGTCCAGTCAGGACGCTACTGCATGCGTTGTAAGGGGCAGCCACACTGGACGCACAGGTACTATACTATTATATTAAAAGTACTATAATATAGAGGGTAAAATACCGTCCAATTTTGAATTTAATTTATAATTAGTAAGTTTGTGGCCGTTCTGAAAAAACATTCATTTGTTGCGACGTTAATTTATAGCGACAATAGCCTAATGCTTTGTGGTACGGATTACCGATCGTGCGATCGAGGGGTCGAATGCCTCCATTGGACTATTGTCGTGAAGCATTAGCACAAGCCCTTAGATGTGATGGTTAAAGAAAATATTATTAAATTAACGAAAAGCTACTAATGTTTACTATATTATGTTTTGTTGTGTAGAGCTGGATGGACTGGAAGGAGAGGAGTGTGTTTAGCAGCGGCTCACTCAGCGGCTCGCACAGCACGGCTCTGGGCAGCAGCGGCCTCCCCGCGCACCCCGCACTACCCGCGCCCGTCATCTCGCGTCCTGTCACTCAAGTACGTATCCCTCTTAATAGAGGACTTATCACGAAAATTCATGGGGTTTTCGTAACGTATTCGACAACATTTGCATTCGTTTTGTACAGTACAATAAAGTGTATTAAGTAATCTCAGCATATCAACAAATATATTCTCGCAACTGTGTCGCAAATATTCGTTATTTACCTTCAGTAGAAAAACATCTTGTTTACGTATGTATGCATCGCATTACTCCAATAACAAAGTTAAATTTTTAAGTTAGCGAAATTTATCTAAAGTGTGATTTGACATGTAATTACTTAATTCAATGTTTTTGAGAGCAACTTAAATTAACTTGTTTTAATAAAAATTAGATCATTGAAATTCATTTATTAATATTAAAAACTTAACACATGAAGTATTTTGTGATATGGAGTGATATTTCTTAAAAGCTAGAACTTCCTTATGTCGGTATGACGTAAACTTTGATAAATCTTTTAATAAATCTATTCAATGTCAGGTAATAGAGACAGGAGAAGAAGGCAGCCAATTCCTGTATCGTATAACTTGGCCCAGAACCGCTCAGACCAAGGCCAATGTGCCCGCACACCCACTATATGAATAAAGTTTAAAACTGCGAGTTAAGTGAACTTTGTGAAGTGAACATGTCCATGCCACTTCGTGAATTTATACTCTAAACAGTGATAAAACGAAGTGCTCAAAAGCTAACTTAAGTGTAGTGTTATTAAGATGTTTCTTTAATTGTATTTTTTTTATATCGAATTAAAGCTATTTGTAATTAGCAAGTGAATACGAATTATATTTGAAAAAAAAAACTATTAAAAATAATTAATTGTAATTAAATCTCTACAAAGTGTATGTACATTTGAATTTATTAAGAATGTTCAAATAAGTGATGAAGGCTTTAGCATATTTATAAACCAAAATGTATATGTATATATCTACGTGTAAAAATAGTTAAGCACTGTGTCTATGACACGTTTTTAAAAATTTATTTATATTCCGTGTGGCTTTTTTCATATATAAATGTTCACTAAAAATGTGTTCCAATTTAACTGTTTTTAAAAACAGTCATTTGTATTAAAATAAGATGTAAATCAGTTTATTAAAACTTACAACGATTGTATATACAGAGCTTTAGTTGTACCTGATGTTAAAAAATGTATATATTTGAATTTAAAAATTGTTAATCTATAGTTTTATGCAACGAACGGCCGAATATTAAAACAGCGGCTTAAAAAATACTCCACTTCAAACACTATTTGAATACTGATTGGTATTTCAAATTAATTTCAGTATTCGGCCGTAAGGGTTTCTAATCTGTATACGAATATCATTATATAGGTATACCTAATTTGATGTAAATAGTAATCTAAATTCGTGTATTTTAAATATGTATAATTATATTACCATAAATGTTAAATATTTACTAAATGCATACGATTTTGTAAAGACTTAATTTGTGCGAGATTTAGTGAGTGTTAGTACGAGTAAAGCCCTATTCACACGTTAGATTTATCCGAACGAACTTACTGTTCAGATAAAACTGAGCGTGTGTAGTGGGCTTAAGTATTTGAATTTTAGATGAAAGTTTGATTTTGTACAAGCTTTGAATGTCAATGTATCCTTAATATGTGGTTGAACACTGTTTAGTTAAACACTTGTTTATCTGTTTGACCGACGTTGATTGTTATTACGGACGTCGTCAACGTGGTTTTATGAGTAACCATAAATATCTGTAACCACATGTTCAGTATAAATCCCTTATTTTATAATATAAGGTAGCAAACGAGCAAGCGGCCTAGAATCCATCGAAATGTAAAGCGACCGCTGCTTATAGACATCTTCAATTGCAGATGCGTTGCCTACCCTTAAGTGACGGAGGAGGAGACGCACATAAAGAGGACATTTCCCTTTCCTACCATAGGGTAGATTAAAAAATGTAAGCGATAGTTCTTTTATTACAATAATAACTCGAAAAATCCGATGTTTTGTTTGTCTGTACGAGAGAAAACAATTAAACTGTCAGTCGGTATAGCAGACAACAGACAATCCAGGGCTGAATTAAGAACAATATGACTCCGGCGACAAAATGGTGCCGCAACTCGCCGCTTTTAAACGTCACGAATTAAAGCGATTTTTAGTTTCAATTCTCTATTATAGCGACGGAGTTCGGGACGAGGAAACAATAGTGACTTTTAATTGACATTTCCTTACTTTTGTGTAATGATTTTTTTTAGTTTCGTACAGTTGTAACAAAGCTATCGAAATTTACATTGGATTTGTAGCTAAACCATTTTGCTCGCATATCTAATAGAGTTTATTCCGGTACAACATATCAATAATTTAGCCAACAAAAAGGTCTTCCGGTGTCTATAAAATATGTAATTGACTAGCTTTCACCCGCGACTCCGTTCGCGTTGAATTAAAAAAAAAACAAAAGCAAGTAGCCTATTTGTTCAGCCATTTAAGCTACAAACTAACAAACATGCATCTAAACTTTCGCATTAATAAAATTAGTATGATTTTGGAATAAATGTCATACGAAAAGTTACTCTAGGATTGCTATCTGACAAGCGTGTTAATGTAAGATTGTTTTTAAAATTAAACATTAACGAGACTGCCCTTACTCGCATATACTGTACTAGCTTACGCCCGCGACTCCGTCCGCGTGGAATTAAAAAAAGGACAAATGTAGCCTATGTGTTCTTCCAGACTATCCTCTACGTCTATGCTAAATTTCATCGAGATCCGTTCAACCGTTTACGCTACCAACTCTAACATCCATTCATCCATCTAAACTTTCGCATTTATAATATTACGAAGATTATTAAAATTACCATCATGTGTTATAAGTGAACGAAAACTTTTCTTACAAATTAACCTAGTTTTTGCTCCGAATAAAGTTTATGGAATTGCTTTCCGAGGTTGTTACGTCATAAATTTTACTTGCCGCAGTCACATCGAACTTACTTTGGGAGTGTGATTTAATAGATTTTTATAAAACTTTAATGATATTGAAATAAGCACGGCCTCATTAGCACGGAAGTAAAGTGAAATTAATAATCTTTTTTGTCTAAAATTTTTAATGAACATTGGAAAATTCGAAATATAAATCAAATAGAATTAAAAGTTATTTATGACGTTAAATGATGAAGTGACTCTAGAATGTTGTGAATTTTATGTTTTATATTCTTTTCCATATTTTGCAACTACCAAAAAACACCCCTCTCGGAGGCCCTTGTGCCAAGTCACTACAAAGAGTGTCCACCGAAGCGATCTAAGAGCTCGGTGGCCTCCCAATCCGTTAATAATAACGAAGTAACGGCTCGTGCCGAGGCTCCTGAGGGAGCCCTC
>DVQH01000777.1:0-18132 GCA_018231625.1 Papilio phestus | reverse complement strand
GAGAGAGAGAGAGAGAGAGAGAGAGAGAGAGAGAGAGAGAGAGAGAGTGAACAAAGATAATTAAGTTGAATTTTTGAATTGGTTAAATACACCTCACTATAGTACTATATTACAGTAATGCATTACGATGCATTAATGCACCGAGAGAAAAAAATGTCGCGTAGAACACATTTTGGGCCTTAAAGTCATACCTAAACTACGTTTTTTTCAAGATCGTTTGAACGACATTTAAAGTAGCGAAAACGATGATGAAGAGTACAACACGTTTTTGGCGAGTTCAATCTGCGGCAACATGACACTCGGAGTAAGAGGGAAATTTGATCGGGTGTTGGAGTTTACGTAGTAATAAGTAAAATCCTGAACCTTAGAATATTATTCTTAGTTGTTGCTAACACATAACTAGCGAGAGACCTAGGAACAACTTAGAATAGACATAATCTTTCTATCATCACGCTGTTTTTAAAAACAAAGCAAAAGAATAGCATTGAATCACACTGACCACTCAGAAATGCTTTGAGTCACTTGAATCACCGAGGCAAAACTAAAGCTAACAGTAAATGGTTTTAAGCTTAAATTTAGTTAGTTCAATAACATGCTAAAATTGCCAGATTTCTAAAATAAGTATATAAAATAAATACTCACTCGACGTCTTGTTTATCAAGAAAATTTGAACTGTGAATAGGAGTGAAGAAACAAAGAAAGGTGAATAGAGAAAGAAGTGCTACAAATTGAGTCATCTTGCCACGTAACGGTTGCAATAAAATGTGAGAGGAAAAGAAAATGATGAGAGAGAAAGTGCAATGGTTTCCATAGAGCTAAGTAAGCTCTATCAATCACGGCTAATTGAGCGCTTATCGATTTGAGTCTCCACAAGCATTCAAACCATTAAATATCTCTCGTAGTAGATGCTAGTATCACCGTAAAATTGTTATTAGTAGATTAGTCTCTTCAAATACATAATATGATTAGGTTACATTAGCTACTTGCACATCATTCTGCACTAGGCAAGTACCCCGCACAAGATTCAATTTATAAAATAAATTCAACTGTGGACAGATTACTTGATTTAAAACACTTGGTCGAGTTAGAAATATTTTATACTATATTTAAAAATAATATAAATAAAATGAAAACCAAGACAAGTCCATTGACTTGGTTTTATTAAAAATTGAACATGTAACATACTAGATGGAAAAGTTACTCCCTGGAGAGCAAATTTGTTTGCATACTGCATCCCCATTCTAGTAGAAGTTGAATTTCTATGAATATTAGACAACACGAAAGATAACGCGTTCGTTTAAATGCAACTACACGTACTCAGGTATTCACAAGTCTAATTAAAGAACTTACAATTATTTAGTTTCAAATATACAAGTTGTAGTTAGTAATCAATAGAAGTGTTGATATCAAACACACTTCAATCTCGAGCATTGGCATTTCATTTATATCTGTTCTTTTTTATTTTAACTTGTAAATAAGGAAGTAGAGTTTGATAATTGCGGTTTTTTGTCTTGGGAAATAATCTGATCTGAAATTGTTTTTGAGAATATTTTGATAAAATTGCAGATAAAATTATTTCATAAATTTGAATTGTTAGCTTTACCACTTTAGAGTCGATTTCTTAATAAAACAAGTCTATTTAAAACTTGGAGTCTCACTTTACTCCAACTCTTTGTATTCTGGAAACTTTCAAAATCACTATGAAAGTAACTTTTTTGGCAAATTTCTTTGCCATTGAAGTAGAACTTTTATAAAGCCAATCAAAAATGATTAATAAACTAAAAGCTATTAATACTGCATTAATGTCCTAATTATTGATTTATAAAGTGCCCTTGCAATTTGTAAAGCGATTAACACTGTGTAGATTTCAAACGATCAAAACGAGAACACTGATCAACTAATTTTCAACCACGAATTAACCAATGACGGCCACCATTACCATTTCTCACTTACTCGAGTTATAGCCTAAGGCGTAATAAAGTTTAAGATTTTTAACCCGGCATAGTCTCACCAGTCAAAGGTTGACACTCCATTGGTAAGTATTTTTTACAAGCACTCTGGTGGGGATGTGTGAGTTTTCGAAGACTCATTGATATAGCTATGATCGCTAGAGGGCTCTACTGTCTACAGGCTTTTTTCTGAAAATACTGAAATGTCTTACAGCAAACCAAACAAACTTGTTATAACTTAAAAACAATTGTTTCATAAGCCAGCTAACCAGGAGTATGAATACTTAATTCTCATGTTTCAAGTGTATTTCACCTCTAAATTGTGTTGCATATCATGCCCTGCCATCTAGCGTGAAGAAATTGACATGTTCAGACAGCACGAAAATGACATTAACATTTAAACTCGTGCTTCAATAGATTCTAAGCAGATACAGTTTTTGTTTCAAAGTTAAAACTGATTTTTTAACAAAATTAAATGTGGTTACTAAGCTCAGTCAATTAAAAACTATTTTATATACTCAGTACTCAGTGACTCGGTATGATTTATGATGACTCTAAGATTTTTTTGACTACGAAAAATAACTACTGACTTGTCATAGATGAATAGTTTTCAAAACTGATAAATTATTGGTGACCAGTGTGTAGTTATTTATTGTTCTAAATTGTTAACAATCAACTTCAACACCAAATTGGACACTTGGTGTCTATTGCCTGATTCGCGCTCTTCGTGTCCTCCCGATCTTGCAAGCTCCACTCTTAACACACCAGCCATCATGTCTTTCAGCAAAGAAATATCGCACCAAATGAACAAATTGCAAACCATTCTCAGACGATTGTGTCATCATAGGTATGCGTTTGCATCCAAACTTGATTGTAACATTGAAATTCAATGTTTTTGTTTTACAGTTTTCTTACACTCGACTCTCACCTACTAATTGTTACTTTTTGTGCCTTCAAACCCAATTATCAGATCAAGGATCAATCAAGTCAGCAATGCCAACACTTGGAATATAAGTAGGGACTAGTTTTCCGATCTCTAATCTCCATTTTTTTAGATCTTGGTGTGAATATGATTAAACGTTGACCACCAGTTAACAGATACATTCAATCTTCACTGTCGTTCTCGCCCCACAAATTGACACTTTTGAACCACATGTTTTGTGTTTTTTAAACAGCTAGATATATATTTTTTACTGCTATCAACATGTGTGTTGCCCATCGTGTAAAAAGAACTGATCATGAGAGGGAAGAGGACAATTGGAGACTCGGCGTGAAGTGAATGGAACGGGTCAGTGTCACTCGACAATGTCCACTGTCCAACGTCTGGAATGAGTCACCCGTTAGGACAGCAACGAGTTAGGAGGACCCCTTTGAGGTCGGGCAACTGCACCCACCACCTGCAGTGTCCGGCAGACGGGTGGTGGCGGTGCATGCAGTGCTGTGCTGGTGACTAACTTCACTGACAATGTTTGGCGGGCACCGCACACACGGCACACACCCGGCGGACAGCGGCACAGGTGAGCCACGCTCTGACCTGGCCTGGCCACCACCAATCGCACAGACAACAGAGGACTATCAGGACGGGATCAACTCGGTGAAGACTTGGGCTGGCCACCTCAGTTAGCCACTTCTGCAAACCAGTCGGGCAGTGAGAGGGCGAGTGAGGCCAGGTGCCAGCAGCTCGGGTGTTGGGCGCATGCGTGTGCCACTCAGGCTCTCTTCAGTGTGGCACAGAGGCACGGGTGGCTGCAGTCTGTCTGTGTTGGGCGCAGTAGCCGTCGCGCGCGCGCTACTTCAACGACCCTTGGCCTCGCTTTGTCCTCTGTTCTGGTTTCTGGACACAACTCACCCAATACCCTTACACTCCATCGCCTTTCTCTTTTCTTATCCTTCAATGGGCTCTATGTGAGCTTTTTTGCTTGAAAATCAGTGATTTATGCATAATTCACTCACTCACTTTTTTTCATCATATGTTACACTCTTCTGCTGGCCACTTTATTTGGGTTATATTATATATATGCATGTTTATTGTGTATTCTCAATGTTGTTATCTTGAATTTTTCATATTGTGACCTCTGTCAAGTATATTACTTTCAAGTGATGAGTTGAGCAAGACATTGGCATTGGTGGCGTTAAGCCAGTAGTGACGGTCAGTGTTGGTTTTTTGGACTACAAAATCCGCAACTCCATCGGCACTAGCATATGTCCTAATTGTGATTTTCAACTCGATTGTTTACTAAGTAAACCATGAACAACAACCAAATTCGGACAGGCTTTATGCAAAGCCCTCTCGTCACTTGGGTAAATATAATTTTTTTAAAATGTCTTAATTATCAAAAATAAAAGTGGTTATTGAGGATACTGAGTATACAGGAAGCTACTACTAGTAGCCTACTAGCGTAAACCATTGAAGGATAGCTATAATTAATTGGGTTCGTAGTCGATTTTTCCTGATTGCTCTAGTGCAGTATGATTTGAAAAGATTACCATTAATTTTGTCATCTTTGCTTTGATCTATTGGCGCCACACTTTTTACCCAATGGTCCATTATAATATAACTATTACCCATTGACGGCAACATATATAAATTTCAAAGTCACGATGACTCGGCTTTATTTTGCCAAAACCTTGTCTACTCACTCGTATTTGTATTTTGTACTCAGAAAGCTTAACTTTGGAATCGATTCTAAATGACTGTTTGTTTGCAGGTAAAAACATTGCTGGATGAAGGTGGCTTTGAATACAGTGAGCTTTGCAGCGGAACACTTTTGAGTAAAGCATGGCTCCAAATGTAAGTTTAGCAGTTTGGAGGCCAAACTGATGTTAATGAAAATATATGTACTTATAGCGATCCTCATGCAACATGTTTGACCACTAAAACTTCTGCGTTAGAAGCTAGTAGCTTTTCGATGATTCGAAACCTAAGCACTTTGCTGAACAACATACGGGCTTTTTACGAGAATGTATTGGATCAGATATTGGTGATGAAGTTGCCAGATGTGATAAACATCGTTCTTAGCTGCAATGATGATTTGTTGATATCAGTGTCTCGGGACAACCCTTTCTATGGTCTCATTAATGCATATTCATCCAACGTCAACTGTGATGATATGCGCATATTCTTGCTACTCATCCTTGGATGTGCGGTACAATGCGAACAGAAGGAAGTATTTATTGAAAAGATCAAACAGTTGGACATATCGACGCAGCACTCAATCGTAGAATGCATCCAACAGATAACCGATAATCCGGAATCGGTGTTCATGGTTTCCGAATGGACCGAGCCTCCCGCGGACGAGGAGGAGAAAGACCGACTCTACTCAGTGTTTGTGAGGCACATTGCGAGGCTAACCAAAGAGCGCGATCAACTCTACCAACGGGTGGTAGACCTCTCGTGTGAACTCTTCACACTCACCCTCCACTCGTCTACTTTGTCGCCAGCCAATTCCGCTTCAATCAAAAACTTATCTCTATCCAATTCTAGTCTTAATAACAACATTAATTATTGTGATCAAAAATCTCATTATTTGGTTGAGTTAGCTGATGTCAAATCCAAACTTAGGCGTCTTCAACAAGAGGTAGAGGAGAAGAATGAAATTATAGTTGAATCGAGAGAGATAATCGAGCAGAGTAAAGAAACTTGCAATAAACTTAAACATGATAATCTCGAGTTAACGCAGGAAGCAAGATCTGCCAAGGCCTACCGGGATGAGATTGATGTGTTGAACGAGCGAGTGCGCAAGATTGATAGGTTAGAAGCAGAGGTGCAACGGTACCGTGACAAAATGAATGAACTTGAGTTCTACAAAACCAGAGTTGATGAGTTACGCGAAGACAACCGAATCTTGGGCGAAACCAAAACCATGCTTGAAGAGCAACTTGACACTAGCCGAAAGCGTGCCGAGAAGTTGCCCGAGTTGGAGGAGAAGATTCTCAAACTTAATGCATATGGCAACGAATTGAACTTGCAACGAGAACTTGATCGAAATCAAATTGAGCGTCTCATTGAAGAGATAGCTCATGTGAAGCAGGAGAAAAAGTTTTCCAATGAAGAACTGGCTCGGGTGCAACTCGAGTTGACTGATCTGCGAGCTCAAATCAGACTCAACAACGAGACTTCCTTGCTCAAGAGCGAAGAGGGAAATCTTTTTGACCAGATGAACCAGGATGCCAGCAAACGGATCATCAAGTTGGAACATGAAAATAAAAAGTTGCAGAGCACAATCGAGGACTACAAGAATAACTATGTTGACATAGACTCGTTATTATCAATGTTTTCCACGTTGGAGTTAGATGCTCTTCTCAATGGCAATGAGGATGGTCAGATCAATGAGAGCAAAGATTTCCGTAGCTCGCCCGACAGTGGTTTCTCCTCTTCCAAGTCCAAAACAGAAAGATTGAATGAAGTAAAGTTGGCTGTTGAAAAGCTCATCATTAGTCAGAAACACGTGAAAAAGTTGGAAAATGACAAGATCGTCTTCGAGAAGGAAATTAACGAATGTCGAAGCAAGTTGAGGGAGGAAACGAACAAACTTGAAACGATGGAACGAAATTATTCGCAAGTTGTTGCAGAGAACCAAAAGCACCAACGCATTATTGAGCAAAAGCAGAAAAGAATCGACGAGTATGAAACTGATTTGAACGCAATTGAAAATGAGAATCAGAAGCTTCAAACTAATGCTGAGTCGCTCAAACTCTCACTAAGAAAATTGAACGATCTAGAAATAGAAATGACCAACATTGAAAGCGATAAACAAAAACTTGAGCAAGATAAAAAATCATTAGAGAAAGAAATTAACAGACTTAAGACATCGATTGAGTTCAAAGATGTGATTATTGACGAGAATGCAAGCAAATTGTCTTCATATGAATTAGAGAATAAGAGACTGAAGAAAGAGTTTGACAGTCAACAACAATTGAATGGCAAACTTAAAGAGCTTGAAAAGGAGAACAAGGATCTCACAAGTGGACTTGCAGTTCAAAAGAAAACTCTTTCCACCTTGCAACAAGAATTAATTGGTGAAAAAGTCAAAACACAAAAATACACTGATGAGTTTGAGAAACTTGTGGAAACTGTGAATAAACTTTGCCTCGAAAATGGTATCAATGATACTACAATGATTATGCCAAAAGATATCGGCGTTTTAAGTGGAACTTCATTCCGCGAGGCTATAGAGAGGTGCTTGGCTAAGAAAGACTCCAACATTGAACACCTTCAAGGATTGATTCGAGATTTGAAAAGCGATAATCATGAAATGCAGACATTGATCAATTCGTTGAAAAGACAACTCAATGTGGACGAAGAATCGCCGTTGGAATGCTCATTGAACTCCTTAGAAGGTCTACAGAAGAAAATTTTTTATTTGGAAGATGAGAACAAATCTCTTAAGGCTGATCTTCATAGTTACAAAGATAATCTTTCAGAATTAACCATTCAAAGTGAAGTGATTGAATCTAAATTAAATCAAATTAATGAACGAAATTCAGAGTTGCAAAGCGAAAATGCAAAGCTTGAAGTGGAGAATAGTTTGTTAACATCACAAAACTCATCCCTCGAAAGTCAGACTGTTGAGTTGCAAGAACAAATGGCATTGATACAAGACTCGATTGAGCAGTTCCAGAGGCGGTGTGAGGAATATGAAAATACTCAAAAGTTGCTCATGTCGGACAATGAATCTCTACAGGAAATCCATCTTCAATTGACAGGTAAATATATGATTTGTTGCTAACAATGTGTTTGGTTAATATGTTTTGTTGCCAACTCATAGCTGACTACGATAATTTGGTCAAAAATCATAACAATCTCAAGCAATCGTACAAGCTAATCAAGTCAGAGAAAAAATTACTTGAAGATGAATTGAAGCTATTATTAGAGAAACATCAAGAATTAGTTGACAAGACCGAACAAGAATTGAAAAATTTGAAAGAGATAAAAGAAAAGAGCACGTCTGAAGATGGCATTTTGAAAGAAAAGTTAAGTTCACTCACTAGTGAGCATAAGTCCTTGACAGATGAGCATAATAGGCTGCAAGCGGAGCATAAAATGCTTCAGAATATTTATAAAAAACTGAGGTCAGATAACAACGAACTGAAGTTGAAACACACTGAGCTGCAAGGGGAAACTGCTGAATGCAAGGACCGCATGAGTGCGCTTAACGTAGAAGTGTCCAAATTGTCTAGTTATTGTGAGATGGTGGCTATGACCAATAACACCTTGGAAGTTCAACGTAAGATGCTGGCTACACAGTCCGCTAGTCTCTTGACTCAGTACAACGATCTCCTAATTGAAATGAGCATAGGTTGTGAGAGTTCCATCAAAGATAAACTGCGTGAGTTGTGCATCAAAAAAGAGAGGTTGGAGAAAATGTTCAAGGAGTATGACATATCATTTGAGAAGAACATGCCTCGCGTGGCAAACAAACGCTTACTGACCAATCACCAGAGTGGCATGGATGACAACATCTACGGCCTCTTGTGGGAAGCCGAGACCCCAGCCATTCCTCAAACCGAATTCCAATTCAATAATTCCACTTCTCTACTTAAACAGTACTCAATCAACAATTTAGAACCGGTAATATTTAGTTTTGTTCTCAAGTAATATTTATTTATTAACGATGACTACTCTTGTTTTCTTAGGACAAAAAGTTGTTTGAGTTTTCCACCAGAAGTCCACCTCCCAGGATTCCCCCAAGACAACACGTACAGAGGCAATCAATTAGTCTTACACAGACCAACTGCAAGGAAACTAGCATTGAAGTTACCCAGAACCCATCATTTTCCAGTGAAAACAAAATGTCCATTAATATTAGTTCCAGAAGTTCTAGTACTCAAATCGGCAAAATGGTGGACAATAAGTCAATTGAAAGCAATATATCCAAGTTACACATAAGCTCGAATTCGCCCTTTGTAGCGAAATCTGTTTCGGGCTTAGGAAATGCTTTGTCCAACTCGAGCAACAATTATTTTATGAGGGGTTCTTTCAAGAGCAATAGTGTCAACTATGGCAATTTGATGCGTCGCTCTGCGAGTGGAGAGCCTACGGTGGTGAATCACAAGGCCATCAACGCAGCTTCTTCTACTCGGCACGAACACCACTCGCCACAGCTGCTCACTACAGTGCTCACCTCTCGCTCTCCTGGCACCGCCACTGCTCAGCGCATCTACTCCACCGCCTCTCCATCGCTCAATTCGTCAGATTCTTCTTCTTCTTCCTACACTGCTCACGATGAGTCGGAGAAGGAAGTTGATGGTATGACACACAGAAGTACTCTGTTGAGTGCCGCCAACAATAACGTGTCAACCACTCGGTCGAGGATTGTGATCACCAACAGTACTAGTGGTTGCGCTAATGAAACCACGAATGCTACACTTGGCTCAGATCAAATCAACATTCAAATTAGCAATGCACTTAACAACAACACAGATGTGCCAAGTGATAATGCCACTCCCGGTGCTAGTGCTTCCAATTCCATTTGGTACGAGTATGGCTGTGTCTAGACTTCTAGACCTTATGCATTTTCACAATTCAAGAAAGCTATTGTTTTTGTTATTCCTGTTGCACAGTATTTTATCTAGTTTGTTTATGTTAATACTTGTTTCTCACTTAATCAAAACTCAAACGTGTGTAATAAAAATGCAATTGATAAATCATCTCGAAGTTTTCGTATCGTCAGATTGGTTGGTTGAGTCAAATTATTATTTATCAAGAAATCAGTAACGTGCAGAAACAAAATAGATTTATATAGAAATTTGTAGAATTGAATAACGTCACAATAGAATCATTTCAAACATCACAATGCCGGTAACAAGGTGTAGTCAGCCAAATTATTGGTTCCGACAATCTTTGCTTTTGGTGATGGAATTCCAACACCTCACATGTCACTATCGAGGCCTTCTAACCAGAAATTGGAAACAACATCAAACCAGTTACTACACAGAGTCGACTTTGTCACAGTTATCATCTACTCTTGGAATCTACACTTTTGTGTTTTGAAAGGTATCTAACTTATGCACAGAAAACTGCGTTTAGTGGTGAAGTATCGAAAGGAGTGGTTTAAAGCAATGGTATTTTGGGTGGAAACATTCATGCAAAATGAATCGATATGCGAAAGGCCAACAATTTGTAAATATCCATATCAATTGTAACAATATAAGTTATAAACAAAGGTGTAGAGTTGAGTAAAAGAAAAGCAAAGTAAAAATAGAATAAATAAACAATGAAAAGTTTGGGAAAGCACACAATCAAAGAAGGTGATGCAAAAGAAGTTTGGGTAGAGAAGAAAGAGGAGAAAACTTGGGGATTTGCCGAGCCACAAGCATTGCTCGAGCCATGTTGCGATGCAACTCGGTCCAACTCGAGCCAATGCCAGTGATATCGATATGGGTAAGTGGAGAGACCTCGGTCAGAGGTCAAGTGATTGGCTTAGCTGTCGCGCAAGATGTGCCACCTCGCCACCTGCTCGCCTTTGTTGTCTCTCATGTCGTTCCAGTGTGACATCTCTTCTTCCCCGCTGTTGTTGTAGCCCAGCGAGATCCAACCAACCAGTTCTTTGCGTTTGATACTTCTCTTGTTGTATGCAAAGATCATCAGCGTCACGTCAGGCAATTGAAATAAAGCCACCTAAGAGAAATGATTTTGTTGAGATATTTGAGAAAAGAAAAAATACCCCTAATATTACAACCTGAAAGATGAAAGTTTCTTTAAAATGAGGATTCGGTTGTCCACGGCAAATGCTAGTCTTGCTTCGGGCAATTTCGTTGCCACTTGATGAGATGAGTGCGAGCTTGACAAAAGTGTCAGGGGCACGCATCGAGATGCCTCGAAATTGACTTCCTTCTCGTAAGTAGAACGCGTTAGATTTGAGTTGATCAATCCTTACCTTTTGATTGCTTACCCTTGATAATGGTTACACTAAGTCTTCCAGTGGTCCCATTGTAAGAAAGTCCCAAAAGAAGTTCAGGCATACTGTTATGCAATGATTGCGATGAAGTACTGTCCGTGCGAGCCAGGCTTGATGATTCCGAACGTAAATCTGATTGCTAGCGATTAAAACACGAATCGTGATTGATTTAATCAATTCTGTTTATATATTAGCATGTGGTTTCAACTTACACAGTTACGCTTGTGAGGCTCCAAGTTAAACCACAATTTAGTTTCCTGTTGCTGTGGCTTTATGTATGAAAACATTAAATAACTTTCACCTGTGTGAAAATGGGTGAGACAAATGTCACATTGGCAATGTGCCTTAGACCAATTACCTATAAGATGGGTTTTTCGTGCAAATCCAATGCTGTAGACGCGAAATCTTAAACCAAGATTTATGATTTCTTCAGGATTAAGTCGATTAAATGTGAACGATTCGTTGAAAATAGGACAAAAGATTGGTTTCGATTTGGTTTTAAATCGTTGTTTTTTGTGAGGTAGCATAATCACTTTAACGAAGACTTGATTGACCCCAGTTCGTTGCTCTCGGTATGGGATTTCATTGCCTTGAATCACAGTCACAAAAAGTCGTTTGCTTGGTGCGTCATATGCAAAACCAACTTCAAGTCGACCACATTTAGCTACTGGAACCATGTTTGGTTCAGACATAGTAGTGTTTGGGGAAAAATCCGGTAAATTCGATGACTGAGTGTCAGATTCATAGTTATCTAGGTAGCTATTTAAAATCTGATACTTGTGGCCTTCGTTGGAATCCTTGGACTCACACTCACTGACAGTTTTCTTGAGGCGTTTTAGTGCACTCTTCTTGTCCAACATGGCATCTTCGGTGCTGCCAGCTTCACTCGAAATAGACCCTTCTGTTGAAGTTTGCTTTCCAATCCGACCCTTTTCTGCCAAAGATATTAGATCGTTGCCAGTAAGCTTTTGCTGTTGGTTGCCGTTTCCCAGTATCATTTCAAATGTTTTCGAATTACTCTTGAGGGCTAGAGATGCATAAAGTGCTTGTTGTTTTAAAAGGTTCCGAGATCGAGTTTTATTATTATTGATGTGATCATAGCTCTTGTCGTCGTCGGCACAGATGCTGTGCTGCCGCTTCAATTGTGAATACTTTGACTTGGATGTAGAAGTCAACTCTTTGCGTTCTTCTGGAGTACTTTCCAAAGAATTCACTTTATCGCAATCAAGTAACTTATCATATTGTCGATGTTTGCGATGTGTTTCGTTCAAATAGCTACTGAGACGAGAATTGCAATGGCGTTCTTGTTGCAATTGTCTCATCACATCTTCGTCGCACTCGGAAGAAGAATCGAGTTCGTCTTCATAGGAGAATGCACTCACTAGTGAATGGAAGCATTGTTAGTGAACCTATAGGTAAGGCAACACTAAGGCTACTTGCCTAGTTCCTTTGAAATACGATTTCGCTTCGATATCGGTGTCTTTTGGCAGCACCAGCACTTGCTAACCGTGTTGAAACAAGACTGCTTGCTTATGTAGACATAAAGCCCAGTGGCGCAAATTGCCAACAAGGCCGCCAGCCCAACTATAATGCTGGCTTCTCCTGGTACTGAAATTACATTACATCAGGTAGAGCTGAGTTGGTGAATACTTACCTGAAAACATGTTGACGATGAACTGGTAACTGATTGCCTAATCACAATCGCCCACTGTCAACGCAAGCCGCTAGTCGAAGCCATTCTCAAGTTGCGATGAGCCAGTGTGGCTTGCACCGAATAGCATTGCATTGTGCTGCTTGCAGTGTTGTTTTAACCTGTGAACCAGAGAATTCCTTTCCGTTGTTCACTGCTGACCATGCATTGATTAATAATTGAATACTTACTCTTGTCTCTTGTGTGTACACTAATGCAAGTCTCTCTGTATCAAAGTGGAACGCGCTTGCATTGCTCCGGCTCGGTGCCGATCGATTTTGCTTACCACTCTATAGCAAGTTCAGCGGATGGACCAAATGGACAAGCGGTGAAGACTTGGTTGTGTTGCGACTGCGTCCCGACACCGTTCCACAGTACTGTGTCACATAGGCATGGAGCCAGGCCACGGATACCCCCCAAGTGCTCTACCAGCTCTCACTGGTTTCATTCGGTGCGCACTTAGCTTCATCTCGACACTCACTGCATCGCATCATATCTGCGTGCCAATGCAATTTTAACTTAAGCACACTTGTGGACTAAAGCACTTGTTCCAAACACATAACTATTTTATTTGTTTCTTTTTACTTCTCTTTATCATTCCCACATTTGTGTCATTCAAACATTTAAGTTAAGCCTATCATGTCATAATTTTAAATTCTTAGTATTCTTACATTTGAGTGACAATACATTTCTAACTCTGGGTACAGATTTTTTCCATGGACTTTGTCATAAATAAATAAAAATTTGTACATTCTTAAAGTTTGTCATTGTTGTTTGTCAGATTCTAATCAAAATGTTAAATAATCACTATTTGAGAGTTCAAAGCAATGAATATAAATAAAAAGAACTGAAAGCAAATGGGTGCATATCTTACGGTCATTATGTGCACACTGAGCACTTCCGGAAGTGTCCGGACACTATGAGCACATTTTTTTTATTTCGCCCAACATTCCTATATTTTTTGACATATAACTTAATTTTGACATTCCATTAAACTTTGACATGTGATAAAATAATTTGTAAACTATTTTTTTGATTATTTTTGAAATTAAAAAATAGAATGCTTAGTGTCCAAAGGGGCAATTTATGCCTGAATAGCTAGGTAGCTTCTAAGGTAAAAGAAAGAGTCAAATGAAAGAGTGTCAGTGATGCTAAGGTCGATGGATGGAAGGAGGCGGTGATCGTGCCATCGTGCCATCGACACAAGGAGAGAGAGAGCACTTCGAGTTGGAGCATGAGCAGTGAGTGCACTTGATGGAGTAGAGTGGGGGCACTCCCGCGCCACTGCCGACTTTCCATTTTGGCGCGTCCGCCGCAACAGCCCTCGCCATTCTTGTGATGCAAAACGCCTACACTACTTGAGATGTTTGCCAAGAAAAAATAAACCAAGCCACGGCGCGAATGGCTAAATGTCGAGTGAATGCTGCTCACGCGTTCAGTCACTTGGTAGCTTAGCTCAGGTCGGTCCCGGCGCCGTGTGCCTCGACTCTGTTGCTTTCAACCTTCACTTTACCTGCTCTACTTGGTGCTACATGCCTTGCTTCTGAATCATTATACCATGAAGACTCACGGTTTCACCAATGATGGCTCTTGGGAACTACGAATTTTTGTTACCGACCTCAAAGTTGAGAAAAGACTTCGGGTCAAAGGTGACATGCACATCGGCGGCGTTATTCTTAAACTAGTTGAAGAACTAGGTGAGTTTTCAGTTTTAATTAATTATAAAAAATTTTTGATTTTTTAGTTAGACCCTTTTTAGTGAAATTTAAAATTAAACAGTTTTGAAAATTTTGGCAATCAGTTACTTGAGGCAATTTGTGTTGAGTGTAGGTGAGAAGTGGAGAGTTTGGGCAAGTTGGTAATGGCAAGCAAGGCGAACATCGGCCCCTCACTGCCTTATATGAGCATGGACATCACAGCTTGTTGCAACCGCTCCTTCTTAGTGATTTGTCGATTAGACAAACTTGTAGCTATAGATGGCGTCTAAGTCGAATTGGTTAGATTGTTCTGTATCATTTTTTACATAAAATTTATAGTTACATTTAATCATAGAACTTGGGGTTGGGTTATAATCCAAGTAGCACAAAACTAACTAAGAAATTTGGTAATATCAGACGTCACTGCTGATTGGTCGGACCACTCACTGTGGTGGCCACTGAATAACACATGGCTGAAGAGGACACGAACCACGCTAGACCAGGCTGGCATCCAAGCCGATACCACACTGCACTTTACACCCATGCGCAAAGTGCTCCGTGTGCAATTACCTGATTTGCGTTACGTAGACGCACGTGTCGACTTCTCCATTGACTCGTTCAATGCTGTAGTGCAACTCTGCGATGACCTCGGCATTCGACACCCAGAAGAACTCTCATTCTCGAGGCCATTGATTAATGCTCACTTGAAACAAAATTATCCCAACTTGGACCTCAGTCCCCTTCAAAGGCAGCTTGACCAAATAGGCCCAGTTGCTCAGAGTGATCCCGCTAATCCAAATACTAATACACTGACTCGTCACAGTCAGACGAAGCCATTTGTCAGTGATTTTGCTTCTGCCACAAATGACACTCCCAACGGAACAAACAATGGACAAGCAACTCCTGGCTACCTGTATCCAGTAGAAGCAATTTCTCCAACTTTGTCAACCAGTCCGGTTACGCCAAGCGCCGAGGCCAAAGCTACTTTATTGCGACCCAAATCGCTAACGGAAAAGGCTAGATTAAACGCAGGTTGGCTAGACTCGTCGCTTTCCCTGTACGAACAAGATGTTCGCGAATATGATTTGTTGCTTCTTCGCTTCAAATATTACAACTTCTATGATCTGAATCCTAAGTTGGATGCTGTTAGAATTAACCAACTTTATGAACAAGCCAAGTGGTCACTAATTACTGAAGAAGTTGAGTGTACCGAAGAGGAAATGTTTTTGTTTGCAGGTCTGCAACTTCAGATCAACATACTTGCACTGAACCCTGATCCAAATGATCAGTACAATGAAATTAATGATGACATTGATGCAGCATTAGATGAATTGCAACTAACTTTGGAAGGTTCCACTGTAACATCATATAACAACTATAATGAGCCTATTAATTACGGATACTCTGACATACCAGAATTAGCCGGATATTTGCGATTCGCTAAGCACAAGTTGTTCACATTGAAAAATTTTAAGCGTTATTATTTTGTAATGAAGGATACTCACCTAAAAGTGTACAAAACAGGGGAAGATCGTAATCGTGGTCCTCCAGCTTTTACCATTAATCTGAAAGGCTGTGACATTTCTCCTGACTTGAGTGTAACTCAAAACAAATATGGTTTTAAAATTCACAATTACAACGACGATGGTGTGTCCGAGTACTGGCTTAGGTGTGAATCGGAGCGACAATATGCCGAGTGGATCACCGCGTGTCGACTGGCGAGCAAGGGCCGCACTATGGCTGATGCTAGCTACCGAAACGAAGTGCAGACCACTCGGGACTTTCTCAAAAAGCAACAGTACACAGGCTCGACAGTGATGCCAACCGTTTCGAGCAAGGTTGCTGTCAACCCTGAAGACTACATCGCCTTTCGTTTTCTCAAACGTCGCGATCAACAGGTATGTACTTCAACTAGACCTTTTGTTGGCTTATACCTTATGTTTTACTTGACAGGTGGTCAACAGGATCTATGATTCTCACAGTAACTTCAAGTCAATGCCTTCACTGCAAGCTAAACTTCATTACATCAAAGCCTGGCAAGCACTTCCCAAGTTTGGTCTTTCCTTCTTTGTTGTCCGATTCGTGCATCTCAAGCGAGAAGTAAGCTCTATTTATAGATGATTCTATAAATTACTCTTAATACTTGACTCATCTACAGCAGGAAATTCTTGGCATTGCTCCCAACCGACTTATCCGCATTGACATGAACACAGGCGATGCAGTCCGAACTTGGTCATTTGCACGAATGAAATCCTGGAACGTCAACTGGGAAACCAAAAAGTTGTGCGTCGAGTTCGATGACGAGAAACTTGAATTCGAATGCCTCAGTGCCGATTGTAAAGTTCCGCACGAGTTTATTGGTGGCTATATTTTTCTTTCGATGAGATCCAAAGAACATAATCAGACGTTGAATTCGAATCTTTTCCATAAACTTACCAGCGGCTGGATTTGAAGTTCTACACAATTTAATGAATTCACTTCTCGTATTGCAATGCTACATTCGCATTTTAATTAAGTCAATCATCCTTTTATTATACAATTACAATACAATCACAATCGTATTTTCTTAAATGTAATGATAGTAATTCGTAATAAGTAAAATAATAACGTGTATTCGTATTGTTTCTATATTTATTAATTAATAAAATGTATTAAATACTAACAATCTAATGTTTCAAGTCTTATAAGTATAAATATATTTGTTTTAAAAAAGCAAAGTCTATAGGCTATAGCAGAAAATTTAAAATGCAATTTTTTTACATTTTTACAAGTTTTTTTATTATTGAAAAAACAAACTTATTCATGCTGTAAAATTTTATAGCTGACAGATTTTTAAATTATTGAAAAACAATGTGCGACAACAAAGTAATGATTAATAGTATTACAAATGGATAAAGCCGATAAAAACAATGCTAACTTTTGTAACGTTATTTGAGAGTAATCCCGAGTTACTTAAGTTTTACTTTTGGAGATTACATGAAAAGTTAGTGTTCAACTATACTGTTTAAAATAAAAATCATACTGTTTATATTGGAATTATAAAGATTGAATTGAATGCAATAGTAAAGCGGGTAAAACTTAAGATATATCTTAAGGTATGAATTTATAAATTGAGTGATGATTGAGCAAACAAATGTACTCTGGTACATTTAGTATACTATAGTATTACACATGATACTGAGTGATTTGGTCAACAGATGGCAATGGTTGTGCTGTAGGGCGGATTCGATTGGTCGGGTGAGTATCAAGTCTTCCTGGTTAGTGGGGCCAGTGCCTACAGGCCTCGCAAGCTTTTACCGTGCTACTTGGCCAGTGTGGAGAGACCAGTGCAGACGTGGGTGAGCAGTCCACTGCAGTGACCCATTGGTGCAAGATTCTACACTTGTCTCGGTTCTCTCCTTGCACGACTATATACACTGGACTACTAGTAAGAACCCGGTTAAACACTATCGCATGATGAGAGTCCGGCTCGAGGCTCGGTATGTGGCAGCACCGACGAGCCGTTGACACGCCCAGTGTGATAGTGAACATCAGCATTGTCTCGAATTGCGAGGAGTGATAGCTCGGGCGCACACTTTCGAGTAATCTTACCGTCCTTGAAGCCAATCACTGCAATCGAGTGTGTTTAGTCATAGCACAGTCAGCGTAACAGGCTCTAGACTAGAAAGCAGAGCACCACAAGTAGGTAGCCGTGACAAGTAGGTAGCCACAACCGAGGGGCCGATTCTTTAGTGGTGCCAGACCCTAGTACTATCAGAAATATCAGTCTATCTGAAGGTTTGGACTAACTGGTTACAGTTAAAAATAGTCTCTGTCAGATACATTGCGTTAGCACATAAGGGAATAGAGAGAGAGAGAGAGAGAGAGAGAGAGAGAGAGAGAGAGAGAGAGAAAGA
>DVQH01000776.1:0-18146 GCA_018231625.1 Papilio phestus | reverse complement strand
GTTGTGAAAAAATTTTATTTGCAATCCATCCCTACCTCAATAGTTTCGGAGAGTGCAGTGGCACAGAGATATGGCGCGCGTGCACAATGTGCATGTGATGTGGAGACGCATGCGCACCACACATTCATCTGTCTATACCGAACAAGGTATAGTATTATTCTATTAGTATAGACAACTGTCGCTCCAACGGTCGCAGCATGACTCACCCAGCCAGTTGATTCATCATCACTTTTTTTTGCATTGCTCCATTTGTCTACTGGACCACTAACTCTAACCATGAAGACCAAGCCCAGTCTGGTTCGAGGATTTCACCGAGCCTCGTTTGCACGTGCTTCGCTTCGGACCGATCCTCTGAGACGTCTCAATGTAAACTCAGTCCCTCTGTTTCGCACTTCTTTTCGATATACTAATAAACAATTAGTAAGTAAAATCGCCGTGATATTGATCAATATTAATTCAATCAGCCAAATCTCGGTCAAATCAATCAGATCATCTCTGTGTCGCTTTGACAAGTGTCTCCTTTTGTATGTCATTCTCCGCCCAGTGGCTATGGACTTGTAAGAAAGAATGGAAAGTCGAATGGGGAGCAATTGGCCTGAAACAATAGACAACTATAGCGGGCAAGTGGTGATGAATAACTGGAAATATGAGGCAATGGGAGGGATGTAGAGGAAAGGGGGAACGAGCGATAGTGTTTGAATCATCGTACTGGCGAGTGTAGAGTCACAAGCATCGAGGCGCGCACAGACCATCTTTGACTTAATTGCTATTTAATTTCGCTGTCGCGTTGAAGCCTAATGGTGGCGTAACGGTGAGGTTAATCGGCACGCGGCGTCTCTCATAGCACCCGAGAGACTACGAGCCAGTTGGTGTGTGAGTGTGGTGGCGCGAACACGCCATGTTGCCGCACTACGTGTTGCCTTGAGGCGTTAGCGCATTCTGGCTCCATCGCCACTGCTGGTTCCAGTGATTGATCGAAACCAAGCCTGCAGTCCACTGTCACTGCACTTCCATTTTGTGTGTAGCATCAATCGAGCGCGTCTCTTCTCTTACTTCACTGCTTTGTGTTTTTTTGCATCACTCAAACGCAGCTTTTCAACTCTTGGTCAAATACTAAGTGTGTTCATTAGCCATGAATCGCTACATCTACGCCATAGTGGACAAGAAGACAAGTTTCTGTTTTGTCGACACGAGGGCAAGTATAACGAATATTATTTGTCATTTGACAATTTATGATATACTTTGTATAGATAAAAGATGATAATTGTTAAGGCATTAGAGCAATAAATATTAGAAGAAGTTAGTGGCACTTCTCAAAAGCGACTCCTCGCTTAAGGGCAAGAGTATTATTCGTGTATGTCATCCATGGCTCTGACGTGTCAGCAGTGGGAGAAGACTATTTCCATATTTACATGCTTTATTCTCAGTCCTACCGATATCTCCTCTTTTGGATTGTTGTGACATTTCTTGTTTGTAATTTTTTAACTATAATTGTCAAGAGTGCGTTTCCAAGTGGTTTTCTATACGATTGAGTATCATATCGAGATTGATGCGTGTGGACAGTGTGAGGACACTGAGTGCATGACCAATCGAGCAATGAGCCGAGACCAATCGAGACTGGTGTCACATGTAGAGATGGTTGCTAATGGTAATGCCTTCTCGAGTGTTACAAGAGATACCTGTAACCGAGTCCGGCATGACTTTGTAACCTCGTGTGTTTGTCGCACTGAGATGCCAATGAGAAAGTGAACCGCATCGGCAAGACGCGCGCTACTCGATTCACCAGTCGCCACTGCCACACTGGTGGCAGGTTGAGCAGCAGTCTCATCCTCAGGCAGACCTACACCCAAACTAATAATAACTATATTCAAACTGCTCACTGCCTACAGCGTGAGGCAACAATCAAACAAGTCCTGGCGGCAGTCAAGACGCCGTCTGTTAGTACAATAGCAGTCTCTGTCTGACGGTGTGTTTCGTCTTGGCTGGCAGAATGCGTGCAATGCGACAAGTGCTCTACCATCACCGGTGATCCTCTCACTTCTCCATTGGCTCATTTGTAAGTGATGACTCATCTGTGAGCTCATCACTGCGCACCTAGGTGCAAACTTGCTCAGATGGGTGTCAGGCTGGACAAGCCGGAATCATCCCGGAATCCTTTCACAAGGCCACGCTTTGCCTCCGCCTCATTGCGATTCACCTCTTCTCGCCGTTCCATTAACAACGGCGCTTACTTTCTCCGACAGATTGCTTCCAAAAACCAAGTACGACCTCTTTCAGGGGTTATCTTGAATGTCTTACCCACACTACATAGTGTTTGTTACGTATTGTTTTACATGCTTAATCATTTTATTTTTTATTAGGAGTATGACTTACAACAAAAAATTGACCTCGAGATTAAGATGCGGGAAGGAACTTCTAAGTTGTTAGCGGCGTGCAAGCACACCAATCAATGCCTAGAAGCTGCTAAGTCTCTACTTACTTCAGATGCTAGACTTTCTGTTTTTCGAAGTGAACTACAAAAGCGCAAACCTATTCAAAGAACAAAGTAAGTATTCAAATGTGTTGAAAATGGCTTGTTTATTAACTTGATGTTTAAAAGATCAAAGAAAAATTTAGCTTCCAAGGCAAAAGCTTCCGTGTCCGGTATGTTTACTACTACTTTCTAAAAGAATAACTCTTGCTAATTACAATTATTGTTGTTAATAGAAATTAGAATTCCGCTTATATGGAAAGACACGGACTACTTCAAAAACAAAGGCGACTATCGGCGCTTCGCTGTGTTTTGTTTGCTTCAAATTGGCACCGAAATCTACGATACTATTATGGTGAATGTAGATCGAAACGTGACTGACATCTGCTTTGATGATTCCTTTCATTTCAACGATATTTTGCCTGATTTTCAATTTAAATTATCGGTTTATGCACGTGTTTTGCACGATGATCTCAGTATTGCTTCGACCCATAAGAAGTTGACTCATAAAATATCAAATTCATTTTCGAGGAGTCTTGGAAGAAAGCTAAATAGTTTGAAAGATGACTTTGATCCTGAATCGTAAGAATTTTTGAATTTATTCCATAAACATTCGACTAATTTGTTTGATTTTTAGCGGTCCTAAATTTAATCTGATTGCTTCTGCATCATTGAATTTGACAGATGCGTCCGATTCGATCAAGACATACGACTTAGTAGTTGACGAAAGTATTGACAAGAGTTTACAACTGCCCCTGTTCGGTCACTATTGCTGTCGGTTAGCAGTGCAGCCCGAATGCCAAGTGAGAGAGTATATCTCGGGAATAGTTCAATTTCGCCACACCTCAACCTTAGATTACGGGCTATTTTGGGCTAGCTTGAAGAGCTTTAAACTTCTTTTATGGAATGTGAACGACGAGTTGAAAGGTGAGCCCGTTTACCTAAAGCACACACTTAGCAATAAAACGCCTGACCTGGTGATTGCAATCACCGCCAAGAGCAAGATCAGTCACTCGGAAAGTGTGACCATAGCGAATCCGGACAACACTTTCTCATTGCTCAGCTATACTGGGCAACATCATGATTGGCTCAAGCATTTGGCTTGTGCTAGGGAAGACTTTATTGCCTGGGAACCCATCGCCGAGTACCAAATGGAGTTGGCTTCCACCACTCACCACCGCTCTCAGTACTTGCTGCAAGACCGACTTCCTGGTTCGTTGTACAGCGAAACTCCCATTCAAGGTTAGCTTTAGTTTTTTTGCTATATAATGGCTATTTTACTCTAATTTTATTTTAGAGCATGAATTGAAAAAACGACATTCGAAGTCTTTATCTAATTTTTCATTTAATGATAAAGCTAATTACAATCTACGATCTTCAAAAATGACAAATTAATCCCAGTTGTATACATTATATATTTTTGTTGTAAATAAATTTCATTGTTATTCATGATTTGTTTTTCTATTGACTAAAAATGTCTATATTAAATAAAGTGATATATATTGTAATAAATCAAAAAATTTAGTGTGCGTTAAGTGGCTTGAAGTGTGCATGGTGAGGCTTGTACTTGATTTTGACACGCGTTCTATTGCGATAGATCATGGTTGATGAGAAGTGGTTCAATGATGAATTGCTCTCACTGAATGGCTGCACCGGCTGAATGGTTTTGGCGGGCAACATGATGATGAGGTAGAGGTACTGGCAAGCCAAGTTGAACATAGACATGCTTTTGCCACCAAACTCTGGCGACACTATGTACTCGGGATTGCGTTGCATCACTATCACTCCTGAAGTGATAATCTAGTGCCGAGAGGAAGTAGAAAGAATAGAAAAACATTAGTGCTCTCCTTGCGGCATCAAACACTGGTCACTATACATCAGTGATCATGAGTAATCAGGATACTCATCGGGGTCAGTGACCGAATCAACAAACTCCCTAAGAAAGTTTTGTAAATTGGCCCCTTCATAATAGCATATAACTACCGTTGTCAGAATAATTGATGAAAAGAACAAAGTCAAAAAAGCACAAGTTCCACAAGAGCAGCACATCTTGACTGGTTAACTGACTTGACTTGAACTGGAATGGCGTGGATAGCCCGAGTGAACTCTACTTAACCAGAAGTGATTGTTTGCAGCCTCGTGCTAGGTGGCTAATTGCTACTGGGCTAGGGCTTCCGGGCACTGGGGACATCACTCGCCAAGGTAACCTCAAACCAAAGCACTCCGACACACAAAGGTAATTGAACTGTTGGTAAGTTGTGTTAGACGAAATTGCCTGTGAGACATTGATTGAATTGAGATTGGTTGTCACTCACACACCACCGCCAACTTTTCTAATGTTTCGATCGATTACACTACCTAAGAAGTGTGATGTGCCGCATATCGCCATGGAGACCTAGTTAGTGCAGCAGATTGACTCATATTCCACCAGAGAGCGCTGCTAAAGATCTAATGTCGCATGCTTGCCAAATCGAAACACGTCACTAACGATTGCAAACTTTCCACACATTGGAATAACTTGTGCGTATTTATTTTTTTACGAATTGAAAACAAAATGTTTAAATGAAATTTGCATGCTCTCTTTATCAATATTCATTTAACTTTTAACTTAAAAGTTTTCAACCCAACTTTAAAAGTTAAGTTATATAGTCAGACCAATTTGTATTAAAAAATAAAGAAAAATACAACATAAAATTATAATAGTGTATAGAGTAATCAAAACATATAAAAGACCGAGGGAGGCCGAATCTTTCATTGAATCTTAACTCATCTACTTTGGAGTAAAACCAGGAAAAAAGTGAAAGTGGAGAGAAATAATGGAATCAGTGTTCACCTAAATCAAGTTGACATTTTAGCTTGCTAGCTTGGCCCAGTGTGCTATTATTGAGAATTGTTCCAGACGTGACACATGGTGTGTTGTCTAGTGGTGTGCTCACTAACTCACCATGGCCTGCGGTGGCTCAGTGGCCATTGACAAGCAAGTCACACCGTTAAGGCCAGCCGGGTCCCTAGTAACAAATGTTCAATTGAGCAGCGCTAGAAAATCGATTTGAGAAGCACTCTGAGCTGAAGAAGCCGGGGACGCATCGGTGGAGCACGGTGGCGCAGTAGAGCCAGGCGACAGGCCAATGGGAGCCATCAATGAAGTATTAAAGGTGGATTTGCTGCTCTCGATGCCTTCTCGTGTTGGCCCTCTCGCCAACTCGTCGCCCTGGCCGTTTTTATAGAGAGTACGCACGCTCTCCTGTCTCATTAGCTTTCCTGGCTTCTGGCGAAGCGTTACGTGGCATCTCACCCGCTTGTCTGGATCTCAGCCAGAGCACCACAGCACCCAAGCAGCACCCAACGCGTCCCATCGCTCCTGGTTGCCAGTGCCCTGTTGTACCGTAGCGAGCCAACTTATTGGTGTATCCAATCATTATCTATTGAGTGCTCCCTACAACTCCATCGCTAATCGTGTACCCCTGCCAGCCCACATTGATAACTCATATATTCGGTCACTGTGTGCTAACTCTTGCCACTGGTTCCCTCCAATAGACTGCTAAAACCAATTTAAATAAAAACTACTCTTGCTGTCACATATATTGGCTGGTATGTATAGAGTGCCACTGTTTGAATGGGTTGCCTGTCAAAGACAATCATTCCACTTGAAACACACTAGAGTTGCACAATGTCTTTTGACTTGCCTTTTCATCAATCGACTTGGCGCAATTAGTGCTTGCACTGTGTGAGTGCGTGTTATGTGAAGTAGGCTGGACGCGTCGGCCTAGGTAGTACGCTACATCTCGCTTGGTGGTGTGTGGTGCTTCCACACTATATCACTGACATCGTGCGGCCTCACTGTCCATTACTCATATTGTCTCGATCCCCTCCTCGTTCCGCTACATTTGATAGCCTAGAAATAGCATGCAATTATTTTAATTAGAAAATACAATATTCATAAATACAATATCAGTGTGAATTGCAATATTTGCTAAGTAAATAGTTTTTATAATTTGTGACAACACTAGGCTTTGGGTGTTCAATGACACAATACTTGTTTTGTCAGACCTTTAGCCAAGATGGCAGCGTTTATTGCAAAACAGATGGTTGGAAACCAACTGTCGGCGGTTAAAGGTATGACCAACAATGACACATGATTGATTGATAACTTAGACCCTCCTTTTCTCCACTCTTCACTTTTACTTTTCTACAGACATTGGTGTTGGCGATAATATAAGCGCCGAGGAAAAAGAAAGATTGGCGCAATTAGAGAAGGAGCGACTGGAAGCACTTAAGTAAGCAATCATTTTGATCAAGGTCAATTTTGTCATAAAGACTAATGCGATATCCAAAGGGAGCAAGAAGAAAGACGCAAAGAGAAACATCGCAAGATGGAAGATGAGCGAGAGAAAGTGCGAAAAGGCATTCGAGATAAGGTAAATGGTGCTAAATAATATTTTTTTAGCCATATTTAACTTGATCTGCTTTCTTCCTATCACAGTACAACATCAAAAAGAAGGAGGAGCAGAGCATGGAAAACGAGAACGAGTTCCAAAAACAAGACTCGGTAACCTCTGAGTCTAGCCTGAATCGTCGCAAAAAGTCACCGGAAGAGATTGCACTGGAGGGAGAAGAGGACGAATTTACAAGTAAGCCATTGGTGAATCGATTGACCACTGCCACTCGTTGCTGGCTGTTGCATGTCAAGCAGCCACACCCACCTCGGTTGCACGTCTAAGCATTGAGCATCATTGCCGCTTGCACTGTCCTGTCCTCCACTCTCACCTTGTCACCCAAATGTGATCTTCACTGAGATGAGTCACCCAACACCAGCTAGCAACCCTCATCAATCATTATTAATTTCAGAGCTGCGAACCACAATTGAGCAACGACTCAGCGAATTCAAAAACTCTATCGAGTCGAGATGTGTTGTGAACTGAATAGGCGGTTAAGTGTGTTCTCCGGAAGAAGTCGTCCGAATGCCACTGGCAAAACCTAACACTGCAATCACCTCTCAATCTATCAAGACGATCGGCTTGCATCGTTCTAGCGGAGTTCTAGTATGCACACGACAATGTTTTGCTTGGCCGCCAAGACAAGCACACGCACAGACAGTCCATCACTTATACCTCCTTAAAGCCATATTGGGAAACTCTGCCCACAAACAGCTTTCCTTGCAACATAACCCTCTAGCCCATTTTGTGCTCTCAATTGTGCTTATAAACAATCTACTTCAACTATTTAAAATTTATATATTTTTTATTACAATTTTACACATGTTCATTTAAACTAATTATGTATTTAATTTATTTATGTTTATATTTAAAAAATATATTTAGCAAAAAATAGTTGTACTTAGCCAAATATATAAAAATATATGAATGAATAATAACCAACAAGAATTCTAAATGTATACGTACAATTTAGTCTCACTTATCTCAATGCCTGACGGAAACAAATTTGCTATAGATGTGAAATCATAAGCAGTTACTGTTAATTGCTCATTTGTTTGATTCAAACTGTGAATAAATACGAAGGTTCTAAGCAAAAGCAAGTGATAAGTGGCTCCCCTACCTGGCGCTTCTCTGCATTGATTTTGTTGCTGCGAGATGGGTGCTTGGCAACGCGCGCGCACTCCATTCTCACACTACATGCTTCTATATGGTACCCACTGCGCCGCAGTGAGGTACTAAGCCATCTGCCGGACAAAAATGCTGATGCGATGACGTTGGCAAGGCAGTAATTGTCTTTTGTATATGGTTAGTTTTTTTTAATTTCTTACATTTTCACCTAATTAAGCTAAAGACTGATATCTACATATCCTTCCACAACGATTTCCAGCAACATAGACTGATATCATACATCAGTCTTTAGCTTAATAAGGTGAAAATTAAAAAAAACAAACTTTTAACAAAGCTCAATCATTGCCAAAATGCTTTGCGCACACATTTCCACCATCAAAACAGAACTTTTATACCGGGAAGAATGCACTTTGACATTTCAGTCTTACTTGTACATATCCTTCACCAAAAACGGTGGCCGCCAAACGAACTCGCGGAAAAAACTAGGGAAGAAATTGTTGTAGAGGTGTATTAGTTCCAGTGCAACGGTTGCCGTCGAAAAGCGCTGCCCCCAGCCCGGCTAGTGTGCTACGCGCGGTGAGTACCCCGTGCCACTATAGCAAGGGCGCTTGACTAATTCAATCACAGTAGCGTGCGCCTACACCAACAATTGACATTGGAAGCTGCGCATCAGAAGCTGGGGTTGACTTTGCCGTTGGGTGGTAGTGGCATTGGAGCCTTCTCGTAGGTCCCATGATGTCGACACTAAGCGTGTGTTTAGCAATGTGGGTCTCTAGTCTCTAGGAGCGAGTCTCTGGCTTGCGTTGATAACTGCCTCTCCTTTTGCCCATGCTGATGTTCATGTTTGACATTGGCTGCTGCGAGCGAACCAGTCTAGCTGAGTGAATTGAGAGCGGGATGCAGCTAGTGTCGCAGTGATTGGCAGCACTGGCCACACGGCACCGTCACACTCGCACCGGGACGCAGAGGGACGCCTCAGCACCCATCACCTCACCTCACTTCACTTCACTTCACCAGCACCATCGCACCTATTGCACTGGCACTGACCTGACCTAGCTCAACGCCACTCCCATCACCAATAACACCACCTTACTGAGCACTACCTGCACCCGCATCAAACACACCACCAAGCTCACACCTACACAACCTACACGTAACTAGTCTCAACAAGTTACCTGTTTCGTCTTGCCACTCCGTTTATCACATCAATTTAAATTTAGAAGTTTCAATTATTTATACTGCATTTTATTTGTACGTGACAAGTCTACAGCACAGCACAGACAAAATGGCTGCGTTTATAGCAAAACAGATGATGGGCAATCAACTAAACGCCGTCAAGGGTAAGTTTTCTTCTACCAAACTTAATAATTACAAAACATTGTTAACAATTTAAAATATTAATTAATTTAACCGATTTGTCAGAAATTGGCGGTGGAGAAGGTCCAACCCCGGAAGAGAAAGAAAAGATGGAACAGCTCGAGCGTGAAAGACTGGAAGCTCTACGCGAAGCTGAAGAACGCCGACAAGAGAAACATCGCAAGTTGGAAGAAGAGCGCGAAGGGATGCGACAAGGCATTCGTGACAAGGTAAGGTTCACCTCAGCACTCCATGAATCACCAACTTAGACTTATGTCCTTGCAGTACGGCATCAAGAAGAAAGAGGAGAAAGAAGCTGAAATGAAGAAGAAACAAGAAGAAAAGATGGGACTTGGAATGGGCGGACCAGAAAGTGGTCTTAATCGCAAAAAGAAAACCCCGGAAGAAATTGCTGCTGAGCAAGCTGAAGCAAACCAAGACGAGTTTACAAGTCAGTGTGATTGATTAATCCTATTGGTGGCTTTAACCGATTTTGTCTTAATTTTATTGTCACAGAGCTAAAGAACTCGATCGAATCGCAAGTGAGCGATATTAAGGGACAGATAGAGGAGAAGTGCAGTGTCCAGTAATGAACTCTATCTCGTTTCTCTATTCTCCACTCTCACTACTCTCCGCTTCTCCTTTGATTAGATATCATAATTCTATGTTGTGTTCTCATCTAGTAATTGATTTCAAATCTAGTGCCATTCTAAGGACCAATGTTTGTGTGAGTAACTATTCATTGATTTTGATCGATGCATTGGCTTTCCATTCAAGTCTTTCTGAATTTTCTCAAGGATCAAAATGACCTTACCTCTGATGTGTCTTAGATTCTTTTTTCTTCTTATTGACAATTACTGTGAGTCATCCAAGTTATTAATTTTACATTTTATTATTTTGTTTTGTTTGTTTTTTAAGTTGACTGTTGCTGTAGCATCTAGCCAGAGCGGGTACCTTAACCTTGGCCCACATTGCAAAGTGGATCTTTTCAATGCCCAATTTAACAAATACCGACTCACAGAGAACAGATCAATCTGAAAACACATTGATCGAAACTAGCTCAAACAAAGCCAAGCAAAACTTTATTTTTACATAATTGCTGTTGTAAGTAGTTGATTTATTTTCTTACCATTACCACTTGTATCACTTGAGCCTTTATTATTATTATTGTTACGAATGCCTGTTATGTTTGCTCCAATGTTTCAAATTTTAAGTCAAGTTTGACTTGATAGACTTACAAATACGAAATAAGCCAAGAATGCTGAGCTCAGTAGGGCCAGCAGCCTATGTGATTAGGTTGGAGTGGTGAGTGGTGTGGTAGGTGCCTAGTGGCCAAGGAAAAGCACCGCGTGTGTGCATTGAGCTAATGAGCAACGCCCACCCACAGCAACCCAGCAAGAGGCAAACAGAATGAAAGGCCACCGGTGGGACTAGTGCGGGCACAGCACTACCCAACACTCTTGCCGAGGCCATGGTAAAGAGAGTGACACCACGAAACGCCACGAAACACCTGCCCGCCCGCCTCTCCCCGCTCTTACCCTCATTTGCCAGCAAACCTGCTACCCACGATTGCTTTGCTCTTCCTTCTCCTTCTACCACCTTTTTCTCGATTAATTGTGTTGCGTCCAGTCCATTATTTCAAAGAAACCCACCACAGTAGAAGCCTTATTCTCTTCTCTTGCTACACTTTTATATAAGCTTTTCTTATTATCCTTTATCTGCCCTTATGTTTGGAGACTACTCTACTGTCGATATCTTTCTTGTGAACCCAATCCGATGCTTTTGGCTTAGATAGCCTCAAACAAAAAGAACAAGCGACCCAACAAACCAGACTCAACAGACATATACACAACACGCCTAGTAGGACCCAAATGCCTCAAAACGATGCTGAGCTGTGTAGCCCTGTGTGCCGCGGCCAGTTTGAGCCTAGTCTATTGGTAGCGATTTGCATTAGCCCACGAGTGCTTTCAATCCTTCTCCAGAATGAACCCTCCAAGGGACACTGTTTGGGGCCTACCAAAAGTGGCCGCATTTCGCCAAGCTCGCTCTCAATCCGGTAGCAAACCGGTAGTGATCCAGCCTTCTTTCCATCTTCCCGCTTCATCTTTGCTTATTGTCTCCATCGCCTCTAAACTAATCTCGGTGTGATCTCTAGCGCTTTCTACTAGACAAACGCTTAACATTCAAAACCTGCTCCTCTCATTCAACCTAGTGTCTTCGGAGTGAAACTCGCTCTACTTCTACGGCTTTCTTTGTTATTCTCTTTATATTATTATTATTATTATATTATATTATATATTCTTGTTATTTCTTTCTTTATTTCAAATCTAGATCTTTGCTGTATTGACATGATGATATTACTCGTATATTTCAATGTTGTTTACCCAATAAAAGTGCCCGCAAAGTTGTCGTCGTTGACTGGTCATTGTTTCATTGCTGGTGCGGGCTACAAAGAGAAGCCTGTGAACAGCCTCTGATCGCGAGTTGTTCTAGAGCGCCCTCCGCGTGTGCCCAGAGAGAGAGAGAGAGAGAGAGAGAATCCATCGCGCCAGCGCTCATATACGGCGAGTGAGACTTTCATTTTAGGGTTTTTCTTTCTAGGCTTGCTATCCGTAGTTTGTGAAGCTATTGACTTAAGTCTTAAGATCGCGCCACCTATTGATAGGTGTATAAGCGAATTTTTAAATCCTATGTATCAAAGAAGAAATTTTTGAGTCTCTGAAAACTCGAAAACCTCTGAATTAATAAATAGATCATTCGGAACTACGAAATCGGGTTTTCAGGTCGATTTTATTTCGAACAAATAGCATCTTTGTTAGGCAAACGTCAATGGTTAGTAACGTAAAGAAAATCACCTAATTCTTTCGGACGGGTCAAAAACCAAAACTAGTGACGCGATTAAAGTTTGGATATTAGTCCACAACAGCTCGACTTTACTGTTTGATGGTTCAAAGCCGTTACCCTACCAATGTCCTTTTACCAGAATATAAAATCTCAGCTTTATCTACCGAAATTTTCCAGTTATTTTAATACGAATTCTGTAAGCCAAAACATAGGGAGAGACTATCACTTAGTCGTGCAGTGTTGCGCCAATTGAATAGCTGTGCAAAGTTGCTCACCAAATAGAGCCCGATCCCGAAGCGCTGAGTGAATCGGCTGGCGAGCAGCGCCAAACCAGGCTGGCAGTGAGCAGGCGGTCGGTGTGCTGCAGCTGCTGCGAGGTGAGTCGCACTGGGCACAACAGTAAGCAATTGGGTCGCCAGTGTTGGGCGGCGCGAGGGGAGAAGAGAAGAGGAGAGGAGAGCACCACGACAACAAAGCGAGTGCCCAGCCAACCAACCGAGCTGCCACTGCTGATGAGCTGCCTCCCTCCGCCAGCTCAAGCCGTAGCTCCACCGAGATCCACCGTCCGGCATTTTGCCTTCTGCAAGTTATCATCCCTTTCTCGCACTCTTTTCTGTTCTTCTACTTGACGTGTAGACTTTCTTGACTAGTCACAGGACAGTGAGTTGTTCCGCGCGTTTCCGTTTTGCAGCGTGAAATTTAGACCTCTGTATACCTTTTACACCGGCCGTTAGGCAAACAAAAGCATTTAACCTGGAACTAGAACAGTGGAACCGCCGCAGCTCCACGCCTGTCGCGAACCACAACTTTAGTGGACCGATCGGTTTATCGGGAAGACCAGGAGGTCCTAGTCCATCATGCAGTCCTGTAAGTGGGTAGCAAAAGAAAGGTAATTGACTCACTAACGCACTTGTTTAGGGTCATTCTAGCAATCTTGGAAATTCCACTTTAAACAACGTTCCTCCTATGTTGTGTGGACCTCCCTCGATACCTCCACAAAACGGCCCACCAATGACGATGGGACCTTACAACCCGGGAGCTAACTCCATCCCGCATGTCATGCATCACCCACCGCATCCGATGCAACATCCAGGTGGACCCCCACCGCCCCCACCACCAAACCACATGCAACCTCCTCCTCATGGGTATTTTGACTTCTTCACCGCCTACAATATTCTAATCTACTCAGATTTTTTCCTCCTAGGAGGCATGGGCCGCCGTTCTATGAAGTTCGGCAGCCTGAATACCGTGTTTATGAGATGAATAAACGTCTTCAACAAAGGAGTGATGTAATTATTCTATTTCTATTTTTCATTTACAACATTTTTATACATTTTTTTGTTCTTAAATTCTTTGTAGGATTCAGATAACATCTGGTGGGATGCGTTTGCCACGGAGTTTTTTGAAGATGAAGCCACTCTTACTCTTACATTTATTCTTGAAGATGGTCCTAAGCGATACAGTTAGTTGATTGATATGTGATTAATTTTAAATTGATTTAACATTAAATTTTCACTCCTAGCTGTTGGTCGAACATTAATTCCACGTTACTTTCGAAGTATTTTTGAAGGTGGAGTTACGGATTTACAAATCAACTTGAAGCATTCAAAGGAGACTTTCCACAATGCAACCAACACAGTCACGTTAGACAGCGATCAATGTTGTATTGTCACTCACCATGGCAAATCCAACTACAAGGTATATTACTGAAGTATATTTGTTAATACCTTGATATTAACAACCTTTCATAAAGATGGGACCGTATCCAGACCCAATGAAAGAGAGTACAGTGGTGGTTTCTACTGAGGGCCGTCTTATCTTGGAGTTTACTTTCGACGATATGACTCGTATCAAATCATGGCACTTCTCTACCAGACATCACCAAGAACTAATATCACGGGCCTTTGTTGCAATGCATGCTCCACCTGATATCGACCAGTTAACTAAGAACATTACCAGACAAGGCATGACCAATTCCACTCTTAACTATCTCAGAGTGAGTTTTGCTCCACAAGGTATTGCTGTGCTTGGCTGACATGTTGTTTCTTCTACAGTTGTGTGTCATCCTCGAACCGATGCAAGAATTGATGGCTAGACACAAAACCTATCTCCTTTCGCCAAGAGATTGCCTGAAGACTACACTTTTTCAGAAGTGGCAACGAATGGTAGCTCCTCCCGAGACTACTCGACCTCCAAGCAAGAGAAGAAAGAGAAAATCATCGACCAACACTGGAACGACAACCAATAGTAAAAAGAAGAACAATCAGAACAATATGAGTCCGGTTCCCCCACCATTTACCCTAGCCACTCAGGTTAGCAACTTGCTTGGAATGTATTTTACCAAATTTTCACCAAAACGATTTCCTAGGATGTTATGGTTGTTGGTGAACCTTCTCTAATGGGCGGCGAGTTTGGCGATGAAGACGAACGTCTGATTACTCGGTTAGGTAAGCTGAGAGCTCATCGATTGTCACCATGTTAAAACTGGATTGCCACGTTGACAGAAAACAATCAGTATGATCCAAATGCTGCTACAGGCACCAACGGCTTGGAAGATACGGATGATTTCAACTCGATGGGCTCGAATGCCAGTGGAGGCGGCAATGGACCCAACAATGGCAGCAATTCGGCAGGCATCATCGGACCAGGGGCCAACGGTGGTCCACCCTCGTGGCCCCCCAATGGACCACCCAACAGTGGCAATAACGCACCCAACTCGAGTAATCCACCACCCCCGCCTTCCACCTCAAACCAGTCTGGAAATGGATCCAACTCTCAAGATGACAAAAAGTCATTCATCAAGCAGGAGTTCAAATCGGAGACATAAACCAAGCGAGTCTTCACTCTTTGGTGGCGGAAACAGAAACCAACTTCCATACCAGTTGGGTTTCAAGGAAGCACTGTAACCACGATTCACTGTGATGTGATATCTCCATTCACATTTCGCATCTTATTTTGCTTCCAACAAGAAACATTTTTATTTATTATGTACAACACATTTCCAAAATAAAAAAGTATACTTAGATTGAAACGTGTTGCTATCCAAGTCATCCACTAATGAATCATACATTGCAGTGTGCGTAAAAGTAGCAATATCCTACAGGCAGTATTTGCTTTTCCATTTCTTCATAGTCAACTTGGTAAACAGTTTCATCATCACAATGGAACCAGGAGTTGTTTTCAAAGTTAAACACATAAGATGTGTAATGGCCAGCTGTAGTGTTTCCACCATGATGACAGATGACAGATACAAGTTGATATCTTTCGCATTCATTCTCGTTGATGCCAGAGCCTGCGAGTGGCGAGGCAGCTTTCTTCACAGTATCCGGCACTTTTGGAATATCACTTGACCAGACGTCAAAATCGTCATGAACCAGTTCCTCCATATTCACATCTATTTGAGTTAGTCCATTGGATGACTCATTAGGTTCCTCAAAAATAAGCTTTCGGACCAAGTGACTATCTTTAACGATTGTCTCTCGGAACTTGCTTAAACTAAAAAAATCAACATATTAATGAGAGAAAATTTTCAAAATATTCTAAGCGAACCTTTTTTTGTATGGTGTAGATATGGGAGACACCAGATATTCTTGTTTATGAAGAAACTTTTTGGGTAAAAAAAGAAAAGTAGGAGCAGTAATGCCCATCTCATCTTTAACGCCTGTCTCAGAATAACGTTGCACTTGAAGACAGAGAATCTTGGGTAAATCATTGAAATATTTGTTTAGAACAAGGTTGCCATGACACTTCTCACATTTGGACTCAAGAGTTTCGCATTGGAGCCACTGGAGAAATGCGGATTGAATATTGCGGTCTGAGGTCAGTGACAAGTGGAGTGAAATGCTTTTCTGTGATTGACGTTTATACACCAAACATGGCTCACAGGCATCTTCAAGTAGCAGTTCAAATCTAAAATTTCTATCAATAGGGTTGCGTGGCATGTCTTCACTTTTCATGTGCATCAAGTCCAATTCTTCCTTAACACTTTCAAGCAAGAGGGTCAAAAGCTCAGCTGCATCATGTTGATCTCGGTTATTAAAACATTGCAACTTTTGCCCAATTGAATGCTTAAAATTGCGTAACCATTCGGCAACATTAGATCTAGCTCGATTTTCATACAGATCAATCAGAGATAACAAGATTGGGGCTGTTTGCTTAATATCTTCCGAGTTTTGTGATTCACAGCTGATATTTTGATATTCAGTGTAATACTTGATCAAGTCTTCCATAAAAAATTTATTTGTAAATAAAACTTGAACGACTACATTGATATAGCACGTGTTTCCGAGATTATTCAGACCTTGTGGTTTACTTAGATCAACTTTTCTTACTGGAAGAGGCTCCTCACCCGGACTCAATCTATTGACAAGATTCTCTTCGTTTTCAGTTAAGAGCAGATCCTCTTTAGAGTCAACATTTTCCTCTTCTTCAGCAGTTGCTGTCAATAACAGACTTGACATTGGTTTTGGTCTTTTAATCAGATCTTTGTCGAACAATAAGCCTTTAACATTTGACATTGGCTTTTTAATTAAGTTATCGGACAAAAAGTCTATACCATCATCTTGGTGATAAGAATAAGAAATAGGTTTAGAAATGCTAGAGGACACTCGATTAAATGTCTCATTCTTTCTCCATGAACTTTTCCTCAATGAATTTGTATCTGTTAAAGCGCCAAGATGACGAAAGAGAGGCTTGCTTTTAGGTGAATCAAAACCCGATGTCTTGCGTTGATCTGAAATAAACATCAAGTTAAGTCCATTTATATTCATATTTAAAATATAATTACTCATTTTTGGAAAAGGTTCTACACGGACATAGCAATATTTTTTAGCATAAACTTGGAGCGATTGGTAGGCCTTGTCCTTGGTTTTGGTGAAACCACTGCTCGACGGGCTCAACAAACGCGAACCATTGTCGGGATTTGGGTAAAATTTGTTCGCTGAGATGGCCATCTTGCAACAACTAACGCAAAAGATGATAAGAAGAGATAGAAGGATGGAATGCTAGTGCTATTCACTGGATTCACTTGCTACCTGCTCTACACACAACAGCATTGAAAAAAGCGCCGAAAGAGTGTGCAGAGAAGCACAGACTCACTCGAGTGCTGCACACAAACATTGTTACACTGTTCAACCATCAACCATGCACTCTTAGAAACAAAAGCAGCACACAGATCAGCAGACAAACAATACAGTATACCCTCAAACTTACGCGTTGTTGAAAAGGCAAAATAGAAGGCATTAATCGAATTCCAATTTTCGTTATTGTGATTCGAATTCATCACCGATTCGAATCTAACTTTTACTGTGGTGATTCGAATCTTATTCCGATTCGATTCGAATGTTGTGCATAACTCTTCGAATTTTTATTAAATTTGATTCGAACTTTTTCAATTCTCACTCGATTTGAATCAATTTTTTGCATATTCCTTCGAATTATGATAAGGGAAAATACTTTAATTACGTTATCAAAAATCGTGATTTTTAGACCCCCTCCCTCCTTAGTGAGCTAGCTCTAAAGAAGACAAATGAATACGAGCCATTGTTTTGATTCACGAGCGAAGGGGCTTGCGTCAACCTGGCGTGGCACAACAAATAATTTTTGGGTTCAGCTAACTTAGCGTTTCCACTGATTAATTAAGGGCATAGTTAACCAGTGAAAATCCCCTTTAAAATTTCATAAAAACATAAAGCCTTTGTTTAGAAAAGAAAAAAATAATTGTTAGCTAGATTAAGAAATAATCAATTTAGCCAAAATATTTCATTTTGGATTCATAAAATATCTTAAAATATTCAAAGTGCAAATCAAACCAACAGATGACAGCAGTGTTTAGGAAGCAAACAGAGCTGTTAATGGGGGTCCGAGTGAAAATTGTTCTAAAGCACAGTGAAAGTTAATTAGATTCTCTAGTT
>DVQH01000775.1:0-18180 GCA_018231625.1 Papilio phestus | reverse complement strand
CTTTGCTTCACTTTTCCCAGTAAATTCGAAGAGTAAAACTTGAGGCAGCACTGTAAGTATTATTGAAAATCTTATGAGCTCATTTGTATTATTTCTACCCAGAGAGTTTTCAAGATATCACGTAAGTTTCAGTGATTTTTAATTAAAAAATATTGTTTAACGATAATTTATAGATATATTTATTATGTTTAGAATTCTAATATAAAATAACAAGAAAAAATGACAAGAGTAAATTCCAAGTATATATCATACCTGTTACGTCATGACAAGAGAGTAGGTCAACTGGTGGATGAACAAGGCTTTATCAGCATCGATGACTTGAACCGGCTGATTGATGAAGACCGCCACTGCTCGGTGACCGATACCGAATTGATTGCATTTACCGAGGATCCCACCACCAAAAAGCGGTTCGAGTACCAATACCGAACCATAGAGGTTGAAGGTCAATCATCAGGTCGTCTCTTTTACATTCGAGCAATGAACGGGCACAGTTTTGCGCTCAAGACCAACATCTTTGAGCCGTGGAGTGCCGGTTATTCTCCGCAGTACGTTTACCACGCTACCAACCACCGATCGGTGGAGTCCATTCTGCGTGAAGGTCTCAAACCAATGTCAAGACAGTACGTGCATCTGTATGAGAGTCGTGATCAGGTTTACTTTGATGGCAAGCGAAACACATTGCTCGAGATTGGACCGGTCAATGGGAACGAGTTTGAATTGTATCGCTCCAAGAATGGTTACCTCATGTCGCCTAGAGTCATCCAACCTCGGTTTATCAAATCACTTGGACGCGTCACTCAACGGAGTTCAACTCTCAACCGTGATTAATCAACTACGGAAACTGTGTTGTACAATGTACACATTGCTGTGATACTTGTCTAATCAGCATCTTGTTTTTGTGAAATGTTACATTATCATTGTTTACATTTTTTTTGGTTGGCTTAATGTAAGAAAAGCATCAATGCTAATCATCAATGTGTGCTATTAAGTTTAGAGATTTTTTAATAATTTAATGTAATGAAAGTGGCGTCAAGTATATTTTGGTGGTTTTAATTTTTTCTAAACTATTGAAATTTAAATACTAATAATCGTAAAAATACTAGTAATACAATTGATCCACACAAATTTGACACAATTTTTTAAACAAAGCGATGAGCCCCCAAAATGAGATGCTTTCGGGCAGATGTCGTACCTGTCGTAATTTCCCTTATACATTTAAAAGAATTAATTATTAATGGGAAAAAGCTATAATACCAATTTAGATTCTAATTAAAAAATCTTTAAAAAATAAAATGATCCACAAGGTTTGACATTTGCCATAAAAAATTTTATTAATAAAATAGTTTAGCTTGAAAGAGAGGTCAATGGACAAAGAAAGTTTGTTCATACGCTGACAGTAGCTGTTTATGCTTGTGTGGTGCTGCTCGTTGGGCTTGTCTGTAAACAGTAGACACTGCGTGAGTGGAGAGTTGGATCGATGCTCGGACACTGGGATGTGTCAAGCCTAATTTGGTGCCATCGGTCACTTTTTTCCAAGATGTGGGTTCATCTGGTCACAGTGGTGACGGTGGTTACCATTGTGAGCGCAACCAGCGATTTCACCTTCCAGTCGAGCGCACTCAACGACTATGAGTTCCAGTCGAGTCTACAGATGAGCGACCTCGATCTCTTCGGCTTTGGCCACGTTCCACCACCCAACGAGTCGTGCTCCGAGGTATGGTGTGAGCTACCGCCCAACAGTCACCACAACTACTACGATGATCTTGAGGACGACGAGAATGGTTTCTGGTTGGAACCACCGCCCGATGACATTCTATACATGCCACCGCCACCGATGCCACCCGCACTGCAGGCCTACTTGATGAGCATGGAGAATGACTCGTTCAAGGAGTTCATCATCTCCGATGACACCGAGGAGAGGTTGAGGTGTAACTTTTGCAAGTTATTCGCCGATCCACGAATTTACGAGGAGCCCATCTACTCGCCACCCATCAAGGAGAATGAAACTTTCATCTCTAGCTTCCATGTTCTTATTCTCTCACTGGTTTTCATCATTATTTTTGTCATCTGTCTTCTCATCAAATACAAAAAGTAAGTTAAATCAAGCCCAATTGGAGCGTTTGCTTAACTCTAGAATTGTGATTAGATTGAAAATCTTTCCTAGTGACTCGTGTCCTATCTTGACTGGCGGCTTTCTTGGCAAATCCTCCTCGTCGCCATCAAACTCAACGTCAGACACTCGTATCTCTCCAGTGGTGAATGAGAAGTCGCCGCAAAGTATTATCATGGATGCTCCACTGGCATCGTTGGGCAAGAAGTCGACCATCTCCACCACCGGGAAATACTGGAAGCGAATACCTGCTTCGGGCAACATTCTCTACATGGAAGATCGTCGTTTGCGATCTCTAGGTGGCTCTTCCACGGGAATCTCGGATCACCCGTACAGTGATGCTGCGAGCTGCACTTCGAGTCCGGTCTACGCGGAACTTGATCCATCAGTGGCAGGTTCGTGTCACACCCCGCCAATCATCGGTCCACCCGGCACCTCTTTCTCTCCCTACGCATTTTCCAATACGTACAGCGAGGTACCTGACCCGGCTCGTCATGGTCTGTCGCCGAGCATCATGACCGACTCATCTACCTATGACAACGCAGCTTACCTCCCGGCCACCTCTCAACCACCCTTTTTACCCGGAGCAAACAACTACGCCACGCGATCTCTGCGAAGACTAGCGGCACAGCGTTCAGCAGCACTGAGTGCCGTCAACTCGGGTCAGATCTCGACGCCACTTCTCGCCGGTCACCAGTATCACCCATATCATCCCGCACAACACCAACACCAGCAACAATCGCAGCAACCACAATCACAGTTTCATTTTCTTACCGGTGGGCGACAGTTGAAGAAGCAATCGCGACCACAGGTCAACTACTACAAGTATGGCAATACGATGGCCAATCGACCGATGAACCACTATGTGACACACGACAACTCGATGGACAGTTCGGGTGGTGCCGAGATGGACCACATGACCTCGTTCAGTGCGTTTCTCTCGGGTGATCACAACCACCACGAGGCTGCCAATCGCAAATCGTCTTCCTCGTCGTCTCAGTACACCGAGATGCCACTGTTGACCCAGTCGAGTTCGTCTCCCTTCTCGCCCGGCTCGTACCGAATGTCGGAGACCAACAGCAGTCACGATCTCCACTCAGCCACCTCTTCCTCCTCTTCGGGCACCAACAGTTCTTCGGTCAACTCGTCCACCTCTCTCAAGCGACCACTGCCACCGGTCCCTGGTGGTGTCAGACTTTAAAGATCCTATTTCGAGTCTATCTACAAACCTATTTGCAATCTTGCTGCCATATTTAGCCATACCTACTCATCTTTAATCCTTAATCTACTTACTACTTTTTTGAAACACTCTTGGAAATTGAAAATGGTTAAAATAGCGAGAAACCATTTGCAGAATTGCTCTTAGAAGAGGAGATTCTGGATCCATAGAAGTCAATGACTTTGCCATAATAAGCACCGCCATTGTACTTTAGGGATTTTTTAAAATCGAATCCTAAAATTTCATTTTCTAAGACCTGCATACTCTACATATTGTAACTTTGAAGTTTTTTGCAAGTTTAACTGCTTTCATTTCTAACAGTGTTCGTTATTTTTATTTACATTATGATTCAATTCATTTCTTTATTTAACTTCAATGCTCATCATTTCAATGGTTTAATATTTTGCATTTTTTCTTTGATGATTTTTTAATAGTTGAAACAAGTCTAATTTTATTAACAATTTTACAATTAAATAATTAGCTTTTTTCTCGAGATCTCGAAATGCAACAACTAACAACTGACACACATCATCATAAAATATACTCATCATTTTTCAACTCAATAATTTTATTTACACAATCAAGAGTTATCACTTTTTATTATTATATAATATATATATTTTTATATTATAAAATAATCTTCTTAAGTGTAATTGTGTACTTGGTTATCGCTGAGCTCGCCACAAATACACTCTTTACCAATTTGTAATTGTGTTGTAGTAAAAAGACATGTGAATTAGTACTTTGTGTCACTTCTAAACACAGTACTTTTGTTAGCAAAAGAAGAAGAGCACAAAACAGTGTGTGTGTGTGTGTACAGTTTTAAAGTTGACTTTGGTTTCTTCCATCCGAAGAATTATAAAATTAAAAATAAATAAATAAATATGGACAGTTTTCTCAATCTGATTTGAGTCTGTTTCTGAAACAACAAAATTATATAATCTGCTCGGAGAGAAGTACCCAAATGTAAATTAAAAAGAAGAAAAACAGTACAACAAAGAGCAATGGAGCAAAATGGTGAGAAGTGAGTTTGATTTAACAGATCAACGTGGCTTTGCCATTTTTATACGCAAACACACTCCTATCACACTAGTGAGAAAGAGAATTTTTTTCTATATCGCTCATGTCACCTTGAATTGCAGCTTTTGGGTTGGTTTGATGCCTTTTGAAAGCAAAACAAAAGATTCGTTTGCTTGGGTGCTCATGTCCAAAAATAAACAAAAGAAATCAAATCAAAACAACAACAACAAAAGAGTTTGAAAAATGCTCAAATGTGAAATAATAATTATTTTTTAAATATAAATAAATTATTATGGTGTGACACAGAAGTGATGTGGTGAGAGAACGGGCAAATAATAATAATAATAACAAAAATATAAAAATAAAATTATTAAATAAATATTAAATAAAGAATCTCAAAATTAACGAATAAAATAAAGAGAAGATGTGAATGGGTGGGTGGGTGGTAATGGAACATAAATCAAGATAGAGAGAATAAAAAGTTAAGCTCTAACAAACAAAAAGATAAAGAAGAATCTAAGGAAATAAACAAAAACAGTTGTGAAGTTCAAGCAAAGAAAGAAAGAAGTAAACGGTCAGATTGCAGATATATGAAAAGAAAAATAAAAAGAGGGTAAGTGCATGCTGTGTGGTTGGTTAGGGTGTGACCTGTAAGGTGACTAGAGGACTAGAAGATGAACGCACCACAATGCAGTCAGGTGACACACATTCTTGTGTTCATAACAATTGGTTTAAACAACAGAAACATGAGCGTAGCTTCACATAATCAACGTGATGTATATATATGCTGTATAAAGATGACTAAGAAAATAATTGCAACCGTAGGTGAGAAGTTTCTGTGAAGTTTCAAATAAAGAGTGGTCAAATAAAATGTCTCAGTTGATATACACTCAGAAAAATGGATTTTGTCACGTCACATAAGAACCATACCAGACTTTCATAGAAGAAGCTTTAAAAATTAGTAAACCAATTTCAAATTGAGTTTTTAACGTTTATATATTATTTACAAAACGGCGCTAAAGCCTACGTCTACCTCGATTTATTAGAATTCGCTTAACAATTAAAAATAGAATTTAGAATTAAGTTAATTCGTTAATTTAGAATTTGGTTAAGAATTCAAAGTCTACCCTAAAAATTTAGATTCGAATTGGTTAAGAATTGGAATCTTACTGCGCAGGTCGGAGAAGTGTGACAGAAAACGAAAAATGCCAGAACATGAACATAGCATCCCTCGACCATATTTTTTGTTTATAGTTCAATTTAAAAACAAACAATTCAACTTACTATTGCATTGGCATTCGTGATGAATGAACCCTAGCTTTATCATTATTCAGATGGATTTACTTCCACTTTATAGAATTTTTTTTCAAAAGCTTTTTTTCTTACTATAAATCATGCCCGGAATGGTTTTTTATGATATGACAAAATTCAATTAATGGGTGTATGACAAGTTGAACTTACGGAAGATTGGGCGGCAAGGTCTATTTGATGGGCCTGTAGTGTAGTGTGAGGTCTCCGCCCGACTTCCAGATGAAATGCTTGACAGTGCGTAGGTCCATCGAGGGATCGAGCACCACGTCTTGGCAGAGCAACTCAACTCGTTCCTCGGCAAGCGAGGTGGAGGCTCGACTCGAGTTGCCATCCTCCTCGCCGGATCTCCGCTCGCCATTCTGGTACTGTCCGTTGGCCTCCACCTTGGAGTGGCGACTGCACGAGCTCGAAGCACTCGAGGCTGCACTGCTCGAGGAAGACGAGCTGCGTGTCGAGCAACTCGACCCACACACTGGTTGTCCGTTTGCAAACGAGTTTGGCGAAAGTGCGCTTCCGTTGACGGTGTGCGACAAGTTGCCATTGTGGTGGGCGGTACCGTTGGTGGTGGGTGTGCCCGTGGTGCTCGTGCTCACATTGTCAAAGATGCCCACACACAGTTTCATGTAGACGTGTTCGATCACCTTGCGAATCTGGAGCATATCGAGCGCACTGAAGTGCTCCTTACGCACGTTCTTGACATCCAGTGAGGGATGGGGGTGAACGTAAAACGAGATCTTGTTGAACATGGGCAACTTCCGGTGAATCACCACATCCGTGACCCAATTTGGCATGATGTCTTGCAACATCGAGTCGTCGTTTTCAAGCTTGGCATCCGCCACGCGTAACCGCAGTACCGTTCGATGAGTTGTGTCCGAAGTGCTACTTTCACTGATAATGATGGGTGTGTGCGGTGGCACCGAAAAGTACCGGTTGATGGGTCCATTCAGTTCCGGTTGGTATGAAGAAGTGATCGGACGTGGGTGATGTTGATGATAGCCATCGTGTCCATTCTCATGTGGATGGTGACCCTCGTGTACTGAGTCGTTGTCGAGGTGAGTATAGCACTGTGACCAGCACTCAAACAATGCTTGAAGCAACAACCCACCGAGATTCACCTTGGTATCCTGTTGCTGGTTAGCCTCATCACTATCACTGCTGGGGGGAATAAAACCAAAATCCTTTGCTGAGACGTAAGCAGCAAAGCAGTCCGGTTCCTCGAGATGGATGGTGAGCATGCCCATTTTGAGGTCAACAGTAAACCAGTTTGGCACGTAGACCATTTTGAACCTTTTCTTTACTTCGGTCTCAAAGTCCACCTCACCGAGATCTTCGACCTTGCACACCCTAAGCACGTCATAGATAGCCACGTTGTTGTCCGTGTCCTTAGTCACAATGTAGCGTTTATCGTTGAGCACCGCGTAGTTGCGAATCGAGGGGTTGCCTCGTATCACCATCTCCGGTTTAGTGTTGAGAGGAGTCAAGTCGAGATTCTTCTCCGAACACGAGGAAGAGGAGAGTGAGGAAGCATTGGAAGCATGTCTCGTCAAGTCGCTACTGGTTGTCCCGTTCGACTTGCCTAGAGTGCCACTCCCAGACGTATTGTTGTTGTGGTTGTACAGTTTGGTAGGGGCTTCCTCGGCCAGGCTGGTGCGCTTATGTCCGCCCAACGGCCAGCATTTGATGCGTGAATCAGTGGTAGATACCCAGATGCGCCGTGAATCGGGTGGAGAGAGGAGCACCTTGAGGATCGGAGCAGACTCTTCGCATATCACAGTCCGGTTCTGGGGCTGGCGCACGTCGGTCTGCATCACCCGACGATCTTTGCCCGCGGAGTAAACCGTAGTGAAGGTCTCGTTGGCTTGCAGAGTCCAAACACCTTCGTCATGGACGAGAATGGTGGCAACACACCGTTGCTGTCCCAGTGACCACAGACGAATAGAGCCATCGGAACTGGCCGAGAGACAGTGGGTGCCATCGCGTGACACTACAATTGACCGCACATTGTCCGTATGACCTCGTAATTTCATAAGCTTGTTTGATGTCCGTGTATCCCATACCCGCAACACCTTTTCGGTTGAGCCGGACACGATGATTGAGCCCGAAGGATTCATCGCTAGTGCGTAGATCGAGTCGGGGTTGCCCGAGAACGAAGTAGTAGTCACCGTGTTGTTCGAGGTAGTCAATTGCGTCAGTGTGTTCACGTCCCATAGAAAGATGGCGTGATCAAGGCCGGCCGAGGCAACCTATTCAAGAGAAAAATAATTAGAATCAAGTGGTACAATTAGAGGTACAAATGAATAGCAATAGCTCACCAGTTCCTTGTCTTTGGCATAAGCCAGTGCCTTGACGTAGTCATGGTGCGTGCGTAAAGTAGACATGCAGATGCCTTTGTGGGCGTTCCACAGTTTCACAGTAGTGTCGCTCGAGGCGGAGATGAGGTGGCGACCATCACAGCAGAGAACAATGTCGTTGACCCAGTCAGTGTGGTGTTCCATGGAACACAGGTACGGGTCGGATGAAGTGATCAGCGAGCGACCCTTGGCCCCACCACCGGCACCAGTGCCCCACACATTCCAGATGCGAATGATCGAGTCGCGACCAGCCGAGAAGAGCCTTCCGAGCTGTGGGTCAAACTGGAGCGAGTTGACTCCGCTCCGGTGAAACCGTTCTTGCTCCGAACGAATCACATAGCTCAGTGTAACCTTTTTGCGAGCCTGATGGCTCGCCATGGTGCGTTGGTGAAGGGTGCTCATCTTCTTTCGAGGCTCATCTTCATCTCATCATCACACATCGTTTTCACATCGCAGTCAAATCGTTATAAAAAGAAAACAAGTGGCAGAATATGCGCGTTGTTTTAAGTGTTGACAGAGCACTCAACACTGAATGGTGAATTATTGATTGGGCTTCGAAATTGGATTCCAATTAGAACTGATCAATGGATGACCACCATCGCCACCACTAGCATCATCGTGATCAATAATAACAACGATGATCATGTGCGTGGGCGACAATATACATGGTATGTGATTACAAGTCACCCAATGAATAATTCAGGTGCTAGCAGAAAGCTTGAGGCGAGAGAAGATAGTCATCAATAATTCACACTTGACCGGTTGAAAAAAATCTTTGCGCAATCTCGTTGTCGTCGAGAAGAAAAGTCCCTGGAAAGAAGCAACCAAATCGATTAGTACCGTACAACACACTCTACACAATCATACAGACAAATAATCACTGAAAAGTATATATGAGTGTGTTGAGTCATTAAGAATTATATTACACTGGAGAATTGAATAACAAAATGGAACCACCTACAAAGTAGAGTAGGATACACATTTTTAGACATATAATATTGACTCAAAAAACCACGCTTTGTTGACGTTTTGTGCACGTCACGTCTACTACCATACTTGTGGTTGGCCAAGGTAATCGAGGAAATCACCGTCAATAACACGCGACAACAAGAAGAAGAAAACAATAAAATACAAGGGCTTCCTTGTCCACCTCCACTGCAACCACCGAAGAAAGGCTAATGACTTAAATCGCCAAGAGTGGCGACCGCAACACCAAGTATTGCGGAAATCTCTGCCCTCTGCACACTCACAATATATACACTATATATATATATACAAACAAACACAGCTAAGAACAAATCTTATCATGGGTTTGGTTTAAGTACAGTGATGACACAAGAAGACATTTTCACTAAATCAAGAGAAAAAAATGATATGAAGCAAGCGAGATGTGCCGGGCAAAAGTTATGAAATCGTTTAAGCCAGTTGACGTTGCTTGCCTAATCTTTTAAAAAACTCCCTCAATTGTGTGAGCTTTGCAAAACATTTTTGACATTTGATCAATGTCCTAAAAAGTACAAACTTTTTTATTGACTTTGCATCGTTATACTTTTAAAAAATAAATCAAAATTTTTCCTTATAGACTCCGTTGAGTTATATATTCGAATGTAAGTTAAAAAGGTTGTCATTCCTTAATTAATTCCGCGTTTTTTAATTAAATCTTAATTAATTATCTAAGTTACTAATGTTTTAGTTGAACTGTGTGTAAGTGTGTGTGTGTGTGCGCCGAAAATAGAATAAAAGCAGGCAACTAATTCGAGCAAGATGAATCAATTACGAAGTAACGAAATACCTCTTTTGAGCATAGACGAGTGCAGTGCGTATAGTGTCGTTTGGTAACGTTGGTATATCGAGCTGGAGATGGGTGTTTGGTGCACAATTTAAGTGAGAGAGAAAGAGAGTTAGAGTGAGATTAGAGTGCAGTCTAACCGATCGCACCAAGCACCGAAAGACCAAAACACACCCGCACCAGCTGCGGTACTAATCAAGAGTGGCCGGGTAAATACTGAAATTAACTGCCATGGCACTCGTGGCAAGTGATATTGTTGTTGTCTCAAATGCACCGCACAGTGAGTGTGTTTGAGGGGGAGAGAAGGGGGCGATCGAAGTGACAGAAGGGTCGCAAGAGAGTGCTGAGTGTGATATATCCCCCGGTGGACAGAAACAACCGATGCAAGATGATGGTCAGCGCACCAATGACACTGATGATGCTACTGACCAGAGTAGAGTGCGACCAGATGAGTCGATGCCGGTGAGATGAGGAGTCTGGGCACTTGTGATCCACAATATTTACCAATTATACAACATACACACGCACACATATACAGACAAATTTGCTCAGAAGAGCGGAGGATCATCCGAGGCTGCATTGGCCAGACTACATTGGAGAGAGGGAATGCTTTGGAGTTTGGAGGGGCAGCGCGATTGACACACGGAGAGGGCGAAACACGCGCGAGACGAGCCGAGGATAACGCTAGTTGGTGGAGCAGTGTTGTGTAGTGTGTGTCGAGAGTGGAGTGGAGTGTTGAGCGTCGGCGCAGCGAGACACCGATCAGCAGGCCAAACACATCGAGTTGGGAAAGCAGTGCTCACACCATCTAGCACGATTCTTCTTTTTGCTTGTACGATTTCGGCATTTTTTGGGATAAACTTTCATTTCGTTTTGTAAAATTTCATTATCATCATTCCGGGTGATGGAACCTTTGGTTTTAGAAGTGACGCGTCTAATGTGATTTTATTTATGATAAAAACCGACGCCCGACACGCCAACGCGCACTCCCACCCCAGGCTAGCACACCACCAAAACAAACCACGCAGGAGTGGAGTGCGCATCAAGGGTCGGCATCAGTTATAAAGAGGCTGGGCTTATCTCTTACTACGGAGCTTCTAAATCATCAATCATATTTTTTCCGAAATATTCTATGAATCAATCGGAGTTTATTTATACTTAGGATAACAAAGTCATAAAAAGATTTTGTCGGATCGTCTAATTAAGTTATAATAGCAACTTAACTATTGTTTTTACTGTCACACTGGCTGACATAGCCAAGTTTCTTCAAGAATGGTGCGAGTTTGATTTGTTGACATTTTTCGATTTACTATAACACTGTTTAGCCTATTAGAAATTTCAAATTATCATTAATGAAGTAGATTAAACTTATAAAGTAGACTTTCTAAAGTAGATATAAAACCGCCGACGATTAATTTGACACGAACCTACTTTAGCCTATTGCAGCCATATATCTGATCAGATTTTAAAGGGTTTAAGCCGAAAATGTTTTTAATTATTTTTGAATGATTCAGACTTTGTTTTCCAAGATTTCAGATGCATTCGATCATTATATCGGAAAATGCAATCTTCAGTGTATTTATTAAGTCACACCCTTTTCAAGTTGATTACCACCCTTAGGTGCGTAGCAGACAGACTCGCGAGTGGTGTCCTTAGCTCAGCAGTATTGAGCTCGAGATCACTGCACACTTGAGCATATATGGCTTGGACTAACTTGAAAAGAGGTGCGGCTTATCCTACCCGTGTTTAGTTTACTACAAATAATAAGGCGCATCCCTTTTTTAACTTATTACGATACATAGGCACCAGTACAGCTCAGCACTTTGGCTCACTCCAATATTTTCTAGCCACACTATCCTAGGTGCTAAACTCATGGCACACTTCACGCATCTCACACACAATCGACCGGCACGATGCTCAGCACCACCAACCGGACAAGTCTTTCTCTTTCACTCACTCACTTTCCCTCTCTTTCTCCACGATGACATGACTAATCACTCACACTAACTACATTTTCCGTCAGCTTCGGCAATGATGTAGATCAAGTTGATCGTGTCTTTTTTTCTCTCTAATCTCACTTGAGTGTTGTTCACGTTTTGATCAAAGTAGATCAATTCGAGCAAGCGCGAGCCTTGAACCAATTAATTAAACAAACAGAGACACAACCACATAAACTAAACACACGTTTGCTTGGTATTGCGTGTGTATGTGTGTGTTCATGCCATTGAGTATACATGTTTAAATCGAGAGATGATCATTTTGCACGCTCTCCATTTTTGGTTTCCATGGAAACCGAATACCGATTTGTCCCTGCCAACTCTCTTTTTGTTTGGTTATGGGCTGTATGACAGCAACTGATTCTTGTGCAATGAGAAGGAGAGCGTCTGAGAAATAAAAAAACAATTTATTATCATTAATAATGATTCATTACCGAAGCAAATCATAAACGCCAAAAGAAAATTGTAAAACCAAGGATGATTTTATAGGCTTAGGCAAAATTTTTCCAAAGCACTGTGGAAGGCGAAGCAATCGCCAGCTTGCCGCTAGGTAACGCCGCAGTCTATGGAAGAAAACAATGGGATAAGCCTAGAAAATAAAACTTTTTTAAACAGCAAAGGAATGCCATCTAGTGGCGACAGTCAATTACAAAAGGTATTGATTATGTCCGCCAGATGGCGATCGGTGTCTGCAGATTCACTAACAGATTTTTCGAGTTAAATAATAAAATATTATTAATAATAATTCAATAAATAAAGTTAACTTGCTCTTTCGAGTTTTATCTTATATAACTATAATTCCTAGAACTTAATTTCATAACTTAATATTAAGATTTGATCACTGTTACATGCTTAACACTAACAGCCAAAATCAAACTTGCATTTCGGTTAATATATTTTTTCAACCAATCTAAAGTTTTTTCCTCTCGGTAAGTAAGTTAAATGCAAAATTAAATTTATTTTTTATAATAATTGTAAATTAAGTATAAAAATAATTACAAATGAGTATTAAATAATAACTGAGATATATTACAAAAATAAGACAAAACGATTTGTACGTGAGACAGTGATTTGTACTCTAATAATAGGTGAGAGATGCTAGGAAGCGGAATTGAGGTAGGACGTTGGTTGAGGTGTGAGTGTATGTGTGTGTACGTCACAATGGGTGGGATGTGTCTAGGGTGCAATCTGTGTGGTCATCAAAGCAACCAGTTTGTCTGATTGCGGATCAGGCGTGGCAAGAGGGGCGGGCAGTGACTGTTGCTGCTGCTGAAACTCCTTGGTGCTTTGCCAAAGTGTCCTGATCTTGTCTAACTCGAATCGCATCTGAATCAACTCCATCTTGAGTTGCATGTTCTCGCGCTCGAGGAACGCAGCCCTGATTGCAATCTCGTCCTCCTTGGCCCGTCGCAAATCACGTGACCTCTTGGCGGCCTCGTTGTTCTTGCGTCTTCGCTCCCAGTACGCCTCGTCCTTAAGGTCTTCGGGCAAGGGTCGACCTCGCTTCCTACTGCCTCCGCCGCCACTGCTGCTGTGACTGGGACTGCTATTGCTGGTTGGTGTGACAGCTGTTGCGCCATTCGATGTGGACGACGCGGGACTTTGCTCACAAAGCTTCCCTTCGAACTCACCCGTAATGCTAGCGTTGGAACTATTGTCGTCCGAGTGGTCACTGTGGCTCAAGTTGGTCTTCTTCACTCGTCCACCAGAGGTTTTCTTGCTTGACAGCATCTGCTTGCGAAACTCATGATACGCATGCTCGGAACTGGACAGTACTGCGGTACCGGAACCTTGCTCGGGTGCAATCTGCATTTGTAGTGTTGCCGGTGTGAGACCCAGTGATTCTTTTGTGAAGAATGCCTTGAAAGGCCGCGGGTATTTGGTTGGTGTTGTACTTGTTGCGATAGCCGGTGTCGTGTGAAGAGAGTTAGTCAGATTTGTTTTGGTGTCAAGCAGCGTCTCAGGTGCCGACACAAACGGACTGGTTCGCGCGGGTGGAGCAGTAGTGAGTAGACCGTTGGCGAATAGAGCACCAGGTGGTAAAACAGGTGGCGGAGGTTGGGGTTGATTGACCAGAAACGATTGTGGAGAGACCGCGGGTATCTTAGGTGATAACTTTGCGGGCGCTGGTGACTTGATATGTTGCTGTTGTTGGGTGAGATTCCGGATAAGCTCAAAATCCGCGGGACTGATTTTGGCTGACTGCAGCATTGCAGTGACCAGTGCCGCTTGTTGAACCTCGGTGGAACATTTGGCCAGCAGTGCTTGCCGCATATGTTGCTCGGACTCAGATGTGAAGTCATGTTCATGTTTGAGCGATGGGTAGCTGGTTGGTATTCGTTCCGGTGGCGATGGTGAAGGTGTGCTGAAACAGTGTTCCTTGATAAATTTGGCGCCAAAGTCGGACTTGACTAGGGCGATTGGATCGTCTTGTGACATCTTAGGACTGTTGGGTTTTGCGGAGAAGTCGAGTGGTTTATCGTCATCGCTTGCCGATCCGAAGTGATCCGGAGAGCCGGGTGAGTAGATGGAGGCATAATGAGCCCGATGTAGTAAAGCCGATGAACTCATTGCGGGCCAGACTGTATGAGTGCCAAACGAGAGAGAGATTAGCTTCGATCAATCCACTTGAAAGCAAAGTAAAGACACGAATAAAGCACGCGATGTGAAAGCGTGTGTGTGTTCGGCGCTGGTCGAGGACCGAGTGAGGGTCAGTTGCGCGACTCGGCCAGTCGATTATGACGTGCTCTCGCTCGCGCCTGCTCGATTCAGATTGTGCCAGACAGTGAGCGAGAGATGATGTATGGCTTGGACTAGCGGTGGTCAGTGTCGCCAGTTGCCCGGCCGAGTCAAGTTATAAATAACCCGTGCGCGAGTTGCCAGAGACCAAAGAGTGAACCCGAAAGTCCCATTCGGGACGAGGAGCACAGAGAGAGGCACAGGACCCGCCTTGGAGCGTGGCCAAGTGAGGGGTGCTAGCTCGGGTGCCTGGCTGGCTTACACCATGAGCGCGCCTCGCCCAAGCTCTATGTTGAGCCGTGGAAAGGGTTCTTTGCAACCAACATCGAGCCGAGCTCGAGATTGATCGATCTGTCAAGCTAACTCGACTCGCGCAATCGAGCAACACACAATAGACCTAGTCGCGTTACCCGGGCCCATCTTTCTGGGCCCACATAAGTCAAAAGCCATGAAAAGAATGATAAATTTTTGCAAGTCAGGTTGGCTGAGTTATCTCGACAAGTGCACTAGTTCGAAATCGAAAGTAATCGATCAGAAAGGGGTGAACCTGGAGGAGAGCTGCCCGAATTCCAACCTGGCGGCTCCGAGAATGCCATCGAAGCACAACCTGGTAATTAAGTGCAACACAAAGAATTGGCTCGGTTTGAGCATGACCAATCGAGTTGCGGTTCCGCGTTGTCTTCGCTCGCCAAAGAGAAGGAGAAAAATGAAACTCAAACTCAACATCGATTGATTGGCGGTGCAACGGGTTGGAATTTGATTGGTACACCACCGTGAGAGAGGTCAAAAGGTCACAGAATTACACTAACCACATCTAGGACCACAATAAATCAAATTCTCCGTGTCTATTCTGGTCCAAGCTAAGAAGCAAACTTTCATCTTTGACCTGCATGCCAACATAGTGCCATAAACGTCGTCTATAATGTAAGAAACAAATGCAAATCATTTAGCAAACTCGAACTGAAGTGATATCCTCCGAGACAGGTCAAGTGTACAATGCAAAGTGGAATCATTGGAAAGTTTTGATCAACGTTAGTTTGGTTAGCTATGAACTTCGGAAGCTCTGATGCTTAGAGATGTCTCAAGTAGGATATCGTCACAGTGATAAAGTAAGCAAGACACAAGTTAGGCTCTATGCAAAAAACAACTTTCCGAGTGGTAGTGTTTGCAGTTCATGGCGTCATGATGACCATTGGCTGGACTTATGGTGTGAGCCAAACCTATCTAATCATGAGCTTATAATTCATTGACCCCGTCACTACCGGGCCTTGATGGTCACTACTGGCCACTAATTGCCCACAGCGGACGACACCATGTGACACACAGGCCACAGGACCACTCCACACGGCCACCCTTGGCGATCAGAAATATGAATCTGCAGCCGACTGGTGTCAGTGACCGAGTGGCACCAGGCGGACGGCAGTTCGCTCTCCGAGTGGACCTAAGACAAAAGGGCATCGGGCTAGGTCAGCCAGACCCATGTCTAATGCCGTATGGAATATTATGGCACGCACCGCAAGGGGCTAATGCTTGTTAACCACCGATTTGCCCAAGCCGCCCAATGCTACCACCGCATTCAAAGCGGATCAACACTAGGTGTATTGAGCATTTCCACATATAAAGAAGACGCGAGAAGCGCATTAAGCATTGTTGCATAATTCTCTCATTGCAATCTATAAGACATAGAATTAGGTAATGTGCCTATATTGCAATTCACACGATTTAGCAAACAATGTAGTGTTTGTAACAACAATAACAAATGAGTGTGCACTTCACTTTTTTTTATTTCATAAATATACTTTCAATTAAGCCCCTTCAATGTCTCATAGTGCTTTATATCATTAGATATTATAGAAAATTCTCAATCATTATGTCACTATGGATTAAAACGCATTTAAAGAAATAGAATATGAAAACATCCAATATAGGATACTGATTAGTACGAATCAACAATTAGTTTCGAGAAAGAACTTGAGTCTTGAAATGCTGTCTCACAAGACGCAGAATAACCGAATTGCTTTGTGATAGCCGGTGTTTCACAAGTATCATTATATGTCGATGAGCCCAGAATGGCAACGAGTGTCGACGCGCACAGTTGACGCCACAGCACACAATCACATTCCATCCGAGTTCACTCACCCGGGCCACCTATCGAGTAGTGCCACTGTTGATTGCATGTCCATTTGCAAATGGTCAGAATCGCCACCTATTCTCTATGCGTTCGCGTCACCGTGAGAAATGTACATTTTGTGTGTGTGTGAGAGAGAGAGAAGTAGACAAAAAAATATGAATGCATAATAGTGGAGTTGGCAGTGAGGCACCGGGGCTAGAGTGTTGGCGCAGCAAGGCACACGCAATCAGGTGCGCCGTCTTTGTCTTGCTTGCCCTGAAAGGATTAGGCAAGCAGTTGGCAGGCCCAGGAAAGGACACAAGAGAGGAGACAAGCCGCCACTGGGTCCTAGCTTGCAAGCGTGTCTTGCTCACAGCTGCGATGTATGTGCACCTCGCACGAGTACATTGGTCAGTGGCATTGGGTCACGCGTGCCACTGGAACCGATCGATCATCACCACTGGATGGTGGAAGGGCTCACCACTCACACGTGCAGCAATTAATTCTAATTAAAAAAGGCCACCAGCCAATTGAGAGTTGAGAGTTGCCCGGTTCGATGCTTCACGCTTTGCACTGGCCACTTACTGGCACAGCATGTGGCTCAATCAGATCGCTGGAACCACTCCCAAAGCTCGAGCTCGAGACCATCCCTCTACCATCACACTCTTACCTAATGATGGTCCTAGCACGCGCAGCGAACACCACATGACGTGGAAATTATATAAAATGAGAGGAAAGTGGACCAGTTGTTGCACCAGTTCTGTTAAGGTCAAGTTAAGCCAAACTCCGCGCTCTCGAGTTTTTTTTCACTGTCATTATCGAATATCTCTGCACCAAAAGTCAAGCTAAAATTACACATACCACGAAGCGGAGGATAGGGGAAGAGGGCCCTTATCTCTCACTGAGGCCTTGTTTGTCCAGGCGTCTACGCAAATATAGTGGAAAGGCAAAGAAAGAGAGAGAGAGAGAGGTTTCGTAAGTGGTAGTCAAAGCTGCTCTTTCTCCCTCTCTCACTTTCTCACACACATTGAGTAGACCAAATGAGTCTAGGGAAGGGGGTGATGGAAAACAAGTTGAATAAGGTTGACGTCAATTTGCAAGTCAAATATATTTTGTTGTTCAAATTACAATGCAGACTAATTTTTGTGAAACGGACTTGAGAAATTAATTCGACGTCGGGATTTTTGTTTTATAATAACATAAAATAAAAAAGATTTAAAACACTGCAAGATCATTACATCACATGATGCAACCTATCCAAGGGTCATCGGAGAAAGACCCTCTCATCTTGACCTTTGTGCTTCCGTATTTTTGTTTGAATCGTAAATCATGCGTAAATCGTGTGATTTGCACAAGATACTGTCCATATATACAAACAAGACTAGAACGTTTGGAATGCGATCGTCACATGAAGAATGTTCGAGAAGAGTGAGATAGAGTGGTGCCACTCAGGAAGGGCAGAGTGCGATTGATAAGAGTAGAGAGAGAGAGAGTGAGAGAGAGAGAGAGAGAGAGAGAGAGAGAGAGAGAGAGA
>DVQH01000774.1:0-18201 GCA_018231625.1 Papilio phestus | reverse complement strand
TCCACATACTCTGTGCCGCTCACCGATTTTCCCACTGGTAAAAAGATGCGTTACTGATAGATAAAGTGAAAATAAATATTGTTTAAATCAGAATTCTCTATAATATAATACGTATAGAAAGTGTATAAGTTATTAATGTAAGTTACTAGTGTGTTTTGGATTTCAGCATAAGTAGTGGAATAGAGCATGTATAAGATTAATCAAGCACGGTGTCGCATAACCTCGTAGGAATCCTTATAGATGTACTGTGGTCGAACATTGGTGTCATCGTAGTAATTGTCATGGTTAGAGATGTCATGTTGTGCAAGTAGTTGTGGATAGCTCGAGGCATCACTGTAGTCATAGTTTGCAGTGTTGGTCACAAACGGATTCTGACTTACACCACCTGTGGCAGCGTTGTAGGCCGTGTATCGAGTGTCCAAGGGTTCCACCGACTCGTACACATCGTCCAACTGTTTGCCCGGTGTGGCGTAGTAGAAGTTAGTCGCTTCACTTAGTTCGAGATTGCCCGGTATGCCTTGAGTAGGTTGTGCTCCAGCGTTCGTGTGACGCATCTTCAGGAAAAAGTAGATCGAACACGAGGAGAGAAGGAAAGTGAAGATCAACGTAGTGAGCACAATGATTAGAATAGAGCTTGTGCGCAGTGGATCTACGAAATTAAAATAAAGTAAGAGAGAGAGGGAGAGAAATAGTGTTTGTTTAAATTAGTATAATCACAATACGATTAAGTTCAAAGTATAAGCAAAACATTACCTTCTCCAGTCTTGACTGTGGTGGTGACTAAGCAATTGGGCAAACTATGCGTCCATTCGCCATCTTCATCACACTCGCGTACTTCCTTGCCTACAAAGATGTTGGTTTCATCCTTGCAGCGGAAAAAGGCACGACTTCCCGAGATAGGCACCCATTTGTTGTGATCCTCGTAGTAGACTCGGTCGTACTTGTAGACCTCTACCTTGAAGCTGTCCTTGTCGAGTTGGAACTTGCCACAGGTGCGCACTGGAGCACACTGAGGCATTTGGCCGTGCCATCTCATGTCGAAGCCGCAGTAACGCAGATGAAACTGTCCACCATATGTATCGACTCGTTTAAAATTCTTGGCGCATGTGAAAACATAGTTGGACTGGTCGTTGATGACACGCGCCTCAAGACCAACTGGTATTTCCGGCAAACCACAGATTGGATCCGAACGGTTCTGGTTGTTGCTGTACTGCTCGGCCAAAATGAAGGTTGCGAGATCGAACTGAATGGGTACCTGCGAAGTTGTTTGAACCATCACCATGTTGGACATGTGATTCATTTCTAACTGAAAGTCCTTCTCAGATTTGGACCGACAAAAGTACCAGTAGTCAAAGCGAGTCGAGTTGAAGTGCCATGGTGAAACGGAGTTGTTGGCTACTCGGCGACATTCGCGGTACGGATTGGTGGAGACACGTTCCACATCAAATTGATTTGACATAAGTTTCGGATCGACCAGATGATTTACTACCGAGAAACTGATACGCACCATCTGGACAGGTGTGGCACGAGACATGAACATCTCCCAGTAGTAGTTAGAGGCATTAGCTGCCCGAACTGGCCGATTTAGTCGTTCGGCGATGAACGAATTACCGAACTTGACGAATGGAGTCAACGCGTTGGTGAGGTTGTATTCGGTGAGTAATCGATACCGCAATCGTTCTCCACGCTGCTCATAGATTCGCACATGATGCAGATCATTATCACGAAAGGCGTCACCTAGTAATGACAGGAACACATTCAATGCCAACTCACTTCAATAACCCTTGACATGACCTACCACAAATAGGAGTATCTCCATGCCATCTGCCCTTCACACACTTTCGATATTGTTTGAGCGAGATAAAGTTGTCGCAAGTGTAAACTACTTGCTCATCTTCAGCATAAGTGTTCTGCACTGGTGATACCTGTGACTTGGAAGGTTTGCCTGGGTCGTTGCAGTAAGAGTAGACCTCGACATGGTGTGGCTCCACCGTGGTTCTCTCTGGTGCAGGTGTAGTGGTGGTGGTTGTCGTTGTGGTAGTTGTCGTGGTTGTAGTTGTGCTCGTGGTTGATGTTGTCGAAGTGGACGTTGGTTTCGGTAGTGTTTCGAGTTTGTTGGGACCAAGCACGGGCCATAGACCGAGTCCAACATTGCTTGACTTCGTAGTGCTCGTGCTTGGACGCCCTGTAGGACGATCTGTGCTCGAGGTGGTCGTCTGGTGGGTTCGATCATGGTGGTTAGACACATTGTTGGCTGAAATGATAGGCCAGAGACCTAGGGAAAAGTCTGGTTTCCTAGTAGTGCTAGAGCTCGTTGTAGTCTGTTCCGTGCGCCACTCTCCCCAGGACTCGGTTCCACCACTGAACCAAAGAATCATAAAACAGCAAAGCAAAGGTTTCATGGTTAAACCTAACCAAACACAAGTCAAGCAGTATTGAAATCACTTCTTGACAACAACAGATTGCATGGTGGGAAATTCACCCAAAATGATCACACCAACAATGATAATGACGGACAATCGTGGTAGCCACTGTCAATTTCCGTAGTACTCACAGACCAATCACGAGGTTCGCTACTGGGTGCGTGCACCTTGCAGCATAACTACTGTCACTATCAAAGCTTCCATCTAGGACCAAATAGTGTGCTCCACTATTGAACTACACTCATTACTAATTATAATGAGTCATTAGTGATCAATTGAATGCATCAAGTTTAAATATACAGCTAAACCAGCAAATGGGTGAAGAGAAATCCCGGTATCAAACGCACTGACGTGCCTCTTCTCAGAATCCTCACCGGATATCAATCTTTCCTTTCTCCGCACTTCCTGTCAGAGACGCGTGTATTTATTTGCGTACGTTACAGTGACATTAAAAATTAAAAAATAAAACACTAATAAAGACAAGTACAACATAGAAACATACACAAGAACTACAGAAAGGAGAGAAAGAGAGGGGAAAGGGATTGCCCGACTCGAGACATATCACACACGCACAGTTGGCAAGTGAAGGCTGGCACGGTGGTGCGGCTTGAGAGCGAGAGTATGGTGCGTAGTGGAGAGTGGTCACCACGAGCCTGATATGAGAAAGGGCAGGTCCTGTGGCGGTGCGAGGTAGCAGGCTAATAGGTAGAAGGTGCCGAACCATCGACTAAGTCGAGCCATCTGTTGCGGTAGAGTCTGGAGATCTCGCTTGCGAAACTCGCGCTCAAGATGGAACGCTTTGGGTAGGGTGAGGAGGGGCAGTGTGACCCAACAGGTGCCATGCAGTGCCGTCACCATGAACAGAATGTAGGGTACAAAGAGGAGAAACGCAAAGAAGACGTGCGATGCTCGATGGCCGATCAAACTGGCGATGGTGACACAGCCTGCCGCGCGGTCTTCGTCGATGTCTCTCGTGTTGTTCGAGTGGAGAATGGCCTCGGTGTTGAGCGCTAGTGGCAGGGCGTACAACAGGGTCACCATTCGAAACGTACCTGACATCAACAAGAGCAACGTTACGACCTTTACTACACCTATTGGCATCGATATCACAACTCACCGGTTTGTGCAATGAACGAAAAAAGAATAGATACAGGGCCAAACATGATCATGATAATGATGTCACCCAGGGCAATGTATTTGAGTCCACCGCCGGTGTAGAGAAACGAGAAAGAGATTCCGCCAAAGTAGACCAGTGCTAGGTGAACCATGCGAGCTGGTGAACTATACACTACGATGAAGAAGAATATACAACCGAAAAAGTAGAAAAGAACTCCTAGAAGTTGCATGTGAGATCAAAGGGACCAAAACCAGGAATAATGAGACCTACCAAGATTAGCGACTTGGTCGGGTGTGAGAATACTGTCGACCAGAGTGCGGTCGTCTGAGGTGCGTTCCGAGTCAATGCCCCGTTTGAAGTCAATGTAGGTGTTGACCAGATTGCCGGCGGCGTGCACCGAGAGCACGGTAAGTAGAGTGGCGCCCAGGGTGACCCAGGAGAACTGGCCTGTGGCCTTATAGGCCAAGATGGCGCCCATCAACACAGGTGTGAGCGAAGTGGTGAACGAGCTCGGGCGTAGCGAGGTCAAGTAGGAAAGTGACCTGTGAAAGGCATGGCTCAAGCCGTGCAACAAGCCCGAAGAAGAAGTGGGACGCACCACCTCGGTGACAGGCCTCGACTCCTCCTCTTTTTCTTCTGGTCCATGAATCACTTCGGTTTGTTGCTCTTCCACCAAGGTGGCAGTGCCATTGAGCTGGCCACCTTGCCGTAACCTTGCAGTGGTTCCATTCGAGCTCACTTCGGTCTTCTCCTTCGCCATCAAGTCCACCAATGTGAGGGTGATGATGATATATCAAAGCTAATTGATCAACTCAGCTTGTTGGGAGACCTACTGAGAGAGAGAGATTATGCAAACAGAGATCACAATCAATGTGTGGACCGGAATAACGGATGTTAGTAACAGGGATCATCGACAGCTAAAAACAATCATGAAGCGTCACATTACTTCAATGTACACAAACTCAAAACCCAAACGCAACATGTGTTTTTTGCACTCAAAAAACCAAACAACCAATTTGTCATTTCATTTCACACCATTTTTTAGACTAGAAAACGAACCAAAAAAAATTGCTTTCTTTATATAACGACTATTTTTAAGGTGATAATGAAGATGATGATGATCAATCACAAAAGTATATATTTTAAGCCGAGAAAAGAGATCGTCATCATCGGAGTGAAATAGAAAGAGAGAAGAAGAGGAGATAGAGCGAAAGTACAAAAGAACTAAACTGGTAAAAACGGATTTCGTTGTATTGTACTTGAACTTTAGTTTCTCTTCCTCATCGCAGCCATCATCATCTAATTTTTACTCTGATGCGCGCGTCAATCATAAAGTAAGTGTGTGTGTGTGTGAAAGAAAGAAAGAGAGAGGGAATGGAAAACATCCAATACATACACACAGACAGATAGGAAAAAAACAAGAAACAGAAAATTGAACCGTATTTAGAGTGACACCTACCTAGACTTTTCTCGCAACAACGATGATGTGAAAGAGAGAGGGAAAGAGAGTTGGATGAAAATGAGAGAAAAAGAAAAAGAGACGAGAAGAGGTACAACAGCAACAAATTGGCACACAAAAGTTTTATAAGCTAGTATATATTAATATAGATATAAAATAAATCAAATTTTCCAATAAAAATTTGTTCAAAAATGGACAGCAAATATTTTAGCTCATTCTTATAATTTATAAGAAAAAATTTCTTTACAAGAAATAAATCCAAATCAGCTGCATCTTCGACTTCAAGTGTGCCTTGAAGACCACGAATGATTGTTGTTTTGATTGGACTTGTTGTTGCTATTACACCTGTTTTTAATATACGAGAAATGAGCTTGAGTGAGTTAAATTGCCTAAAATTGTAAATAAGTTGTGAGTATGTTGAAGATTAATGGTAATTTTGAGAGGGGGTAAAATCAGAGAGGAGAGCACAATTTCGAGAATTGGTCTATGTGAGATGATGCTGATGAGGGGAGAGAGAGAGATGGCCAACTCGACTGGATTGACCAGTAGTAGGAAAGGTAGGTGAGTATGGAGGGGGTCTCGTCACAGGTGAGCCAACTTTAATGTGATGTGATGCTCGCAGAGATGGAGAGAGAGAGAGAGAGACTCAGGTGTCTCGATCGACACTTCAAGGTGTTTGCACAAAACGGTATCGATCTTTCAAAACGTACCGAAATCAGCTAAATGTTTTGAATAGGGTTTTATCTTAATTTGGAAACTTAATAAGTTGTTATCATCGGCACTGGTCGATTTTACTGAATTTGTACTTAATTGTTAACTGAATGCTTGCGAAAAGTTTAAAAAAATTTGGACTTAAGGCTAGTATATAATAGATAGGATCTTTAAAATACTTTTGGATGATGAAATCACGGAAATCTTTCAACTTAACCCCTCATCTGATGTGAACATCACCTTGCGAAAGTTATAACATTGAAAAAAGACGAAGAATTGAAGAGTTGTTTCAACAAGATAAGAATAAAAACAAACAATATGTTGTACATAATAAATTTATTAAAGTGATTCAACTTAAGCATAAAGTACACGTAAACACTTAGAAAACGGTTGAAAGATTGATTATAAAACATATTTCAATTACCTTTATAAATGATATATTGTGTAAAACCTTAGGTTTAAAATTAAGTATAATTATAAAGTATCAAAAAAAGTTGAAAAGACTAGAACTTCGGGGTATAGAATTGAAGCACAACTAAACTCATTGCAATGTTTACAACACACACGCACACTGATCTCCCCCCTGCACACACGCTTCCACACGATTCTGTGGGGGCAAGGGCCATTCAGAAAAAGTGTAATATTTTTTATCATTAATATACTTGTAAATACACTTACAAAAAAGTTTAGAAAGAGTTTATAAAATTGGGATTCTATTGATAAATTAATATGAAACACTAATTATTGAATCGAGAAGAATTTTTTTGGGAAAAATAACTTAAAATAATTTTTTGTTACTTCATCTGTGAATGATGACACTGAACATGTGATCGCACTTTGCGATTGGTTTGTGTTTGGATTTTGAATTCACAAAGCCAACGTTTGTATTGATTGCTTTCCTTTTCGTTGAATTGATTCACGAGATGAATCATATTCGTCGACTGAGCCCGATTCTAGCGGGCCGAGGTGTGATCAACTCGATTGTGCGAGATGTGACCGAGGTGAAGCCGACAGGCTTGATGGTGATGGCTCGGCGAGGCGAGCACGTGGAGACATATCAACACGACCAACGTATCGTCACGGAACGGATGTTTTCCAAGCCGAAGAGGTGGCCACGCTACAACGAGATCATTCACCGACCCGAGGATGGACCAGTGGAAAGGGTAAGTGAAAATATAACGTTATAGTATGAAAACTATAATATCTGAATTCATACTTCAACACAGTACTACTGTCACTACCAGGACAACATCAAGTACTCGCCGAAGAAGATGTATTTTGTCGCTTCTTTTGTATGTTAAGTCTTGATAAAATTTTACACATGTCATATACTTTTGGAGAGTCAAGAATTAGTTCTGTACATGATTCTGATATTCTGTAGCGCGAATTAATTGAAAAATTTTTAATAGGCAACTACAAGTTAGACAACAATTATAGGTAAACAATTGGTTAGAGAATGACAAGTTTTTGTACGATTTTTTAAAAATCATTACTTTAAACAACTTCTTCGGATATAGACAACTTACAATTGTATTGTGCTAGCTTTATCAAAAAAGGATTTTTTGAGTAAAAATATTTTGTAAGGTTTTTTTTAATTTTAAATGAATTTTTTATACAAAAAGGATTAGAATGTTAACACAAGTTAGAATCGAATCAGTTAAGAATTTTAATCACAACACGGAAAGTTAGATTCGAATCGATCAAGCACAGTAGAAGTAGAACTGTTACAGTGAAAAAGGGTGCAGAAAATGAAAAATTGTCTAAAAATAGAATAGGGCATAACAAACCACCATACTTTTTGAGGCAGATCAGTGATCTGAGATCACTTTAGACTATCCTAGAGACAAAAAATCTCCAAAAGCTTTCTAGAGATTTCTTTAATTTTGTTACTAGTTGACCTAATGGAACTGGTTTAAAATGTGTAATAACAATTTTTGATTTCAGATTCGAGGGATGTCGATCGACGAGGCGCTAAAGCAACTCTCCTACGTGCAAATGAAGGGAGCCTCGATCGTGAAGGAGGTGTTGCTCGAAGCACAGGACATTGCGGTGCGCGAGCACAACTTTGAGTTCCGCTCCAAGATGTGGATCGCGGAGAGCTTTTCCACCAAGGGCGTGGTGTTTCGCGGGTGGCGCAAACACGCGAGGATGCGTTTCGGTGAGGTTCGCTACTTCCACTGTCACTACTTTGTCCGACTGGTGGAGGGTGACCCACCGCCCAACTACCTACCCTCGCAAGGTCCCTTTCCCGAGTTGATGGACACCGAGCAACGCCTCAAACTTCACTTCGACAAACTACGCCAACGACGTATCGATTACGGTCTCTAGACACACACTCTCCTTGATTCGATACAATGGTAAATGTTTTATTATTATTGTTATATTATTTGTAGAATTTTTGTAAATGATTATTGCTCATATACATATTGATATACTGATCATCATAAAAGTTAGTTTAACTGGATAAGGGCAAACGATTTCATTGGATTTGAAGTACATAAGGATTTAATTTAATTAGGTTAATAGGTGATAGATTCGGGTTTTCTTGGTTCACAGATCAACCGACTTTATAGTTGAAGTTGATTGTCATTCTTTCCCATTCATGTCAAGCTAGCCAAACTCGAAGAATAGTTTTGTTGAGTTGATGCAGATCATAGAGATGGTCCATGATGTGAATGAGATGGTCAGAAAGAGTGGCAATGTTGGCATTGCGGGTACTCGAGGAGAGTTGATCCAGAGTTTTGGTTCGTTGCCGTTCCCCGCTGGTAGTTTGATACTCGTGGAGTTTTCTTATAATCAAAGGCTCATAGTTTAGAAATAGAATTGAGGAAATCGAGTGAAAGTACACTTACCTTGAGATGACTTCGTGTTCCAAATGAAGCTCATCAATCATCGCTTCGATTCGACGAATGATCTGCATTGGTGTGGTGATTCGACCCTCTGCACTTTTAGTGTTGACTCGACTGCAAAGTGGTCCGTGCTGCTTCAGTCGCGACAGCAGCATTTGTTTGGTCGCAGTCTTCGAGTGACTTTTCTCGCTACTCTAAATGTTTAATTTGTTTCACAGTTATCATGATTATAGGGTTAATAAAATAGGCTATCATACCATGCCAAGTATAAAGTTGATATCGTTTCGATTGAGTTTGTAATGCGAATGCACTATTTGACTCGGTTCGCGTTGGGCTATGTCGGACTGAAGTTGAGCGAACCTTTTCTGAAATCGACGATCACTTTTCTGGCAAAACTCGGAATACTCCGATTCGGGCAGTGAAGACGGACGTGTCTTGGGTGAGTCTTGGCGCTCATGCACAGTTTTAGGCTCGGTGGCAGACTCGATCGGACCATGATCATCATCGGTGTGACCTCTTTTGGGCTCGGACCGAGCTCGAGGTGGACGTGGTTCGTACCACAGTTGAAGTTGTTTGAGTAGTAGTAGCATTATCTTATGTAGATCATCCTCGATGCTCACCAAGGACCGTTCCATTGGATTAACGTGGTGATGGTGGCACTGCTTCACGCGACCTCGTTCCACTTGTCTCGCTTCAAAGAGTCTGGTCAACTCGCGCTCAATCTGGTCAAACCTGGAGCGAGACAATAAAGCCCGGAAGTCCTCTCGAGAAGGAAGCTCTCGGTGGCCGGGCGAGACCGAGTCACCACCCTGGCCACTCATCGTTTCACAGCTTTCCACTCAAGCGAATCGGTGAAAGGCGATGATGATTCTCTGATGACGTGCAGGTTGCAGTTAAAAGCCAACTAACACCAGACCGAGGTTTCGCCGTTGCCATGACTACCTTGGTCAAGTCAATCCAAAATAAACAGACAACCATAATAGCAAACTGCTTTTCCCAAATTAGAAGAGATAAGCAACTATAGTTTCGCAAATGTAAGAGCGCCAAATTCAAAATGAGTGTGCCAATTTGGGGAGAGCGCGATCCACAAGTGAGTGAGTTAATATGAGCGTGCAACGAATCCCAATATTGGTTAAAGACACCAGTTCCAATTTGTAAATGGATCAGGTGGTAAATCTAGGGCGCGTCTCATGATAGTTTTGTCCACACACACAAGTTTTATTATTCATCATTTCAGATTGGTTGCATTAGACCGCAATAAGCCATGCTGAAAGATAACATATGGGTGGCATGGTGGTGAGAGAAAACGGTTACAATTCATTCAGTGTTGAGACAAAGCAAAGATGTAAAGATAGTTTGTAGTTCCTAGAGCGATAATAGAAGAATGCGCGCGCTTACATGCAAAGTTGTTTGGCTGGAAAGGAAGCGCCATAAGACCCAAAAATAGAGACATGCAAAAATGATAGTGGTGTGTCAGTGTGTTTGCTCTGGTTGGTAAAGACTGCGACCCTAATTTTAGTATTTTAGTTGGCTGCTTTGTGAGTGTGTGTGGAGGAGGAGCGGGGCCCGGGCCCACACTGGTGTCAACGGGACACGGGCTACCCGTTCCACTTCTGCCAATTTAGAGATTTCATGCGATCCGGTGTCTGTGTCATGGTGGTACGAGTGCTGGTTAACAAAGAAATTTCCTATAGTTTTCAATTTAGAGGTTGGTATAGCTTCCTTTCCAATGCGATGTTGAGAGTAATGCTACTGGTGGTTGTAGAGAGGTGGTGCTGGTGACCTAGATGGTTTGCCCCTGGGTGGACTGCTGGGACGGGTGTGGCGCGCGCTGTGCCATCCCGAGTTTACTCGTTGGAGGAGTCGGCGGGAGCATCGCCGCCCTCAGCAGGTGCCGCCTCGTCACCGCCATTCTGCTCGCCACCCTGCTGGTCCCAGTCGCGTCCACGTCCACCTCTGCCGCGCCCGCGACCCCGGAATCCGCCACGACCGCGTCGACTGCGGAAGCCACCCATGTAGCGCCGGGGTCCGCCTCGGCCGCGCTGGGGCGCACCACCATCTTGCTCCTCACCCTCGGGCTGTTGTTGCACTTGGTTGCCATCCACATTCTGCTGCTCACCCTGATCATTGCCCTCGTAGTCGTCGTAGTACTACGTAGCAAACATATTCGTTAGTTTGTTGAGAATCATTCAGGAGAATCGAAGACAACTTACTTCTCCGGTAGGCTGGCCATTCTCATCTACCCTGGGACGGCGTGGGCGTCGGCGGAAGTAGCGTTGAATGTAGCGGCGTGGTCGGCCACCGCCGCCGCCACCTCGACGCTCATATCCACCACTCTGGTCATAGCCCACGTTCACTTCCTGTTGTTGGCTGCCATCGGTGGGCATCACGTTGTTGGGGCCCGGACGATAGCCACCGAAGCGTCGGCGGAAGTAGGGTCTGCCACGACCACGGCCGAAACCTCGACCCGTGTCATAGCCACCGTCCCGAGGGGGACCGCGTGGTCGAAAACCTCGTCCCCGAAAGCCGCCCATTCCGCGACGACCGGAATAAAAACGGCCTCGCTCAGCTGCAAATGGCGAGCCTTTGACCGCGACTCCACCAGGTCCGGTCACGTTAGCTGCCTCATTGCCCTTTGAAACATGCAAAAATAAGGGTTAGATATTGAAAAATTACCAGTAACAATTCAATTGCATTGTTTGATGCTCAGCACTTTAAGCAACTCGTATCAAACAAAGAAACTCACCTTTTCGCCTTCGACGATGTCAAACTCGACCACTTCACCATCGCCGACACTGCGCACAGCCTTAGTGGGATTATTTCGCTTAATTGCCGACTAAGAAAAAAATGTAAAAACAATCATAAAAAATTTCCTAAGGGTAACGACACAACAGTGGTGCCTCAAATGAGATGGCATACCTGATGCACAAAGACATCCTCATTCTCCTTGTCGTTGCGTGAAATGAACCCATAGCCATTCTTCACGTTAAACCACTTGACAGTGCCAGTGACGCGAGTTGCTAGAAACAAACAAAAAAAAGAGACACAAGGAGGGTGAGAGAGATATCGCGAATTGGATTGATTAGAGCGCGCTCGTTAGTCGACTCATCAAATCGAATGCATTGAACATACACACGGGCAACACTCAGGGCAAGAAGGACATAGACGGACACTAGTGAGTTGAGCTCAGGTAGAAAAGGTGTACAAAAAAACTGAGACAGAGATGCCCTAGAAAATGCCCGGGTGCAAGGGTGTTTGACTGTGGAAAATAGTGGAGCGATATCGCTTGGGTTGCTGGGGCGATATCGTCATCACGACGGTGACGAGTGACACTATCGACCACGTCGATGTCTGGCCTCACATGCCGTGCTCGCTTGCCCACCCTCCAATTCGCAACCGATCGATTCGACCACTGGAATTCGCACAACGCTACCGCTGGGCTACACTACCGTAGTGTTAGTCTCGTGTCATTTTTCTCGGCACTGTCCCGATAATGGCACGAGGATAGTGCCCATTGATTGTTGTTGTGGCCACCTAGTGTAGCACGCGCCATCCCCTTGCGTTTGCCTCTGGGTTACTTATTGGCACAAATGGTGGTGCCGTAATGGGCGTAATGCTCGTCACGCCACCCGGTAGTGGGGCTCGCCAGCAACCGGCACCGTCGCGACTTAGCCCGTCATACCGAAATAGTATCGACGTGCCACGATGTTTGCAACGCAGTAAAGTGGAGTGTTGCGCGGCATGCCTGTACAGTGTACACCTACCGATCACTTTCTTTCCCTGTGCAGTGTCGCCGACTTTGGCGCCAGCGGTGGCGCTGTCCGGCGAAGCATCGCTCGATTCAACGCTCGCAGCCGGCGTGTTCTGGTTCTCCACTTCGGCCATTGTTTTTTATTCTTCGGTAGAAAGAGAGAAAAAAGAGATTGGGATACAAGTCAGCCAAATAGAGAACACACATACACCAAAATCAACTTACCAGTTTAGTATAAATAAAGGGCTGGAATCGAAAACTTTGGTAATATAATAATAAAAGTGGTGTTTGTTGCAGCAGTGATCGACACACACACCGATCTTGGGTGTAGTTGACCAGTGGTGTGGATCAATTCAAACTATACTGTGGATGGCTGGATGGAAGGCCGAGCCGAGGTGTGGTGTGGTGTGTTCCAAGTTGTTTCCAGGATGGATGGTTGACCCTTTCTCACACACACACAGACACTCTCCGTGGATGGTGTTGGCGGCTCGGGATGGTCTTGATGGATGGTGATGGTGGCGGTGAGGCGGCGGTGGTGAAGGTGCCTGTGCTCAGCCAGTTCCCTTCCTTCTCCCTCACTGCTAGTGCCTCCACACACACACACTCACAGTCATACACACACACACCACTGCACTGCCACTGTAACCCCCCAGTACGCATGCGTCACCCGGCACCCCACTGTGGTGTGTGCCGATAGCACCGTGGTTGGTCATTGTCTGCCCATTGTGTGTGTGGTAGTATGAGTGTGCCCGGGCCTCCGATACCGACTACTGCCCGCTTCCATATTACTAGTAACTTTTCTAATCTAAACATGATTCATCTATGAGATATATAAATGAGTTTCTTATCTCATCGTATTGAGTTGAGTCAACCGGCCAATCACAACTTCTCCCCGTGAATTAATCGAGTACACTCGATTCAATTCAGTTTTGTTTAACACTCGGTTGAGTTTTAGGGGTCACTTTCGACCCTAAACATTTTATTTTTAATACTTGACACAAAAAATTATAGTTTTTGAAAATTAGTAGAATTTTCAAGCCACAAAATAGTGTTAAGACGCGCGCTCAAATTCAAAATTCGAATCTGACTTTCCGTGAGTTTAACACTGAGAAAAATCGAATCCGCGATACTGGATTTTTGTTTCAATTATAGTACATTTTCAAGTTACAAAATGTCTTAAAATGTACTCTACTTGAGAAAAAATCTAAAGTGAATATAAAATTCAGTATAGCGAATTCGATTCGAGTTAAGTTGTTTTGGACACTGTTTCGATTGATATATTCGCCATAAGTGATCGTTGGCTGTAAATGTACGAACTCAAATAAAACAATAAAATGTTGAGAAAAATCGTGACAAAAGGCGTTTATAGACAACTTTTGTACTAGGGGCACCCAAAAGTGCATTGTTACCAACATTTTTAATAATAATTCTATCTATCACATAAACTATAGTTAACTTTTGTTGTCATTTATTTTCATTTCAACATATTACTTGTACTTATTTATTTTTTTTGTTATCACTCGACCGATTAATTTAATCAAAGTCATAGTTGAGTTGGTAGGATTAAATTGCTTGTATAACTTTTAAAACATTTTTACTTACAAGTTTAAATTTAAGTGTATCGTTTTGGTATCTGACTTCTTGTGTGTATTAAAGTTTAAAGCTTTATCTGCTATTTTTATCACAATTAAAATTTAATTTAAATGCTATTTATTATTATTCGGTTGTTGGTTTATATCCAATTGATGATCGAATGAAAAATAAAGTTGGTGTTGCGTAACGATTACATAATTGAATGCTCGAGGATACAATTTAGAAACTTTAAACATCGAAAAATATTTTGTGTCAATAGTTTATGAACTAATAATTTTTAGCAGATTCTCACAGCAAAATTCGAAACGTGCGATAACTTATCTTAAACTAAATTATACTACAATTTAATTCTTTATTAATGTTTCTTTCTATCTATATTAATTTCCTCCTTATTTTCAAATTTCCCATTTTCCAATTCGAGTTTTTCAAGAAATTTTCGTGTTAGATTTTTAAGTTAATCAAAGAAAAGAATTAGTTTTTCAAAATAAAATGATTTCGTATAGTTTTCTAATGATATTTTATTTAATCGATTTTATTTATCAGCAACTTGAAAATTTGTTTTGCAAAATTGACAGCAAGCTATGCACATTTATAAATAGCATTAGATTCAGATAAATCTACTCTGTAAATTTTGAATTTAAAATATTTTTTAAAAATATGCCATTTGAGAGACTCATTGAACAAAAATGTCACATATTTTGTAATACGAGTAATTTTTAACAAAAATAGCAGTAAAATCTATTCATAAACTTATATACACAAGTCAAGTAATCAAATATCAAGATTTTAGAATTTTAGCATTATGCAGCAATATTTAATTGAAACATAAGGTTAAAAAATTAAAACCAAAGTTACTACAAAAGTCTTATGTCAGCATTGATGAGATAAGATGATGAGACGTTTTTTGTCTGTCATTGAATTTAGCAAACTAAAGTACAAAAATAAATGAAGGAAATGAGTAAAATTCAATTTCAATTTTGAATAAACATTCAATATATTGATTTTGAGTATAGTAATTCCATCTACAAGTATAAGTCATAATTATAATTAATAATAATTATTTTACTTAGCGAGTGTATATAAGTTTACCAAAAAAATTTAAAGTTTTTAAAAAAGCCACGTCTGAAATATAAAAATTTATGAATTTTTGTTTTTTATAAAATGCTCATTAAAAATATTTTGTTAATTAGTTCGGCTCTTGGATTTACAAAAGTTGGGCATTAGGATGAATTAATTATTTTTTGTTATCATCTAGTCTAGAAACTAAAATCAAGTAAACAGAAAACTTTTGGTGATTTTGTGGATCACAAGGGATAGTTTTCGCTTTTTTTCCATTGACTTATGGGAATCGAGAAATAAAATAACCAATTTTCAAGCAATTCGCAAAATACTATGCATGGTCGAAAAATTTGCAAACTTTACCAAAAGCATTCTGTATGCATGGTAAGCATAGAAGAGTGGCCTTGGAAAACAAAACCCTTAACCTTTTCGATTCCAAAGATTATCAGTAAAAGATAAGCCTTATATCGCTAATTGAATGAGCGAGACACATACGTCCCGATAGCTCCTTTGGAAGTGAAAGGGTTAACTTTACTTTAGAAGGCACAGATTTTTGGTTAACCCTTTCGATGCCAAAGATTATCAGTAAAAGATAGGCCTTATATTGCTAATTGAATGAGCGGGACACATACGTCCCGATAGCTCTTTTGAGAGTGAAAGGGTTAACTTTACTACTCACCGATTTTTGATTAACCCTTTCAATCCCAAAGATTATTAGTAAAAAGATAAGCCTTATATCGCTAATTAAATGAGCGGTTCACATACATCCCGATAGCTCTTTTGAGAGTGAAAGGGTTAACTTTGCTACTCACCGATTTTTGGTTAACCCTTTCGATCCCAAAAATTATCAGTAAAAAATAAGCCTTAAATCGCTAATTGAATGAGCTGGACACATACGCCCCAATAACGCCTTCGGGAGTGAAAGGGTTAACTCAACATTTGATTGTTGTTTCTCTCGATTTCTAGGGTTGTCTACACTACTATCTACTGTACATCAACACGGAATCTCACGTAGAAGCTTTCACCTGTATCCGTCTCGAATCACACTGGATGCGTGATATGTTTCATCTGATTTCGAATCACACCCTGGCAGAGTTGGCTATACCCGGAACACACGATGCAAGTAGCTATGAGAAGTATGACCAAGGCTACGAGAGTGATGGTACGCAATCTAAAGGGGGGTTCAAGTGGGATTCGAATGGATTTTGGAACAAGGTTAAACTTGGTTTGATACAAAGGTTGCCACGGGAAGGTAGTTTGAGGTTTAAACGCATTGTGGCCTGAAAGTGTGACACATTATCTATATATATTTGCTTTCAATTTGTCACACTTTCCCGCCAATCTTTCAATATTAGGTTTGATTTGGGTTAACAGATGGATTTTAACCCAGAACATTACGCATGCTCAAGGCGCATGCGTGACGTGACTTTTGTTTTAAAAAAAGGTCAAAAAGTACCCCTAGAAATCTAACTAAGGGTTAAAAATGGAATAAAGTAAACGTTTCTCCAGTGTATATCTTTTGACCAGAGCATTGCGCATGCTCAAAGCGAGTTGGTTTTTATTTCAAAAAGCACTCCTAGAATTACAAGGGTTAATAAAAATTGAATTTTATATACCCGTTTGTTTTCTCTCTCTCTCTCTTTCTTTCTCTCTTTTGTTCCCTCACTTACTTTCTCTCTCTCTCTCTCTCTCTCTCTCTCTTGCTCCCTCACTTACTTTCTCTCTCTCTCTCTCTCTCTCTTGCTTTCTCACTTACTTTCTCTCTCTCTCTCTCTCTCTCTTGCTCTTTCACTTACTTTCTCTCTCGCTCTCTCTCTCTCTTTTGCTCCCTCACTTACTTTCTCTCTCTTTCTCTCTCTCTCTCTCTCTCTTATTTGCTCTCTCACTTATTTTCTCTCTCTCTCTCTCTTGCTCCCTCACTTACTTTCTCTCTCTCTTGCTCTCTCACTTACTTTCTCTCTCTCTCTCTCTTGCTCTCTCACTTACTTTCTCTCTCTTTCTCTCTCTCTCTTGCTCTCTCACATACTTTCTCTCTCTCTCTCTCTCTTGCTCTCTCACATACTTTCTCTCTCTCTCTCTCTTGCTCCCTCACTTACTTTCTCTCTCTCTCTCTCTTTCCCTTTTATTTCTCCTTGTCTCTTTACTCTTTCTCTCTCTCTCTCTCTCTCTCTCTCTCTCTTTCTCTCTCTCTTATTTGCTCTCTCACTTACTTTCTCTCTCTCTCTTTCCCTTTTATTTCTCCTTGTCTCCTTACTCTTCCCCTCCCTCTCTCTCTCTCTCTCTTGCTCTCTCACTTACTTTCTCTCTCTCTCTCTCTCTCTCTTTTGCTCTCACACTTACTTTCTCTCTCTCTTTCCTTTTTATTTCTCCTTGTCTCTTTACTCCTCTCTCTCTCTCTCTCTCTTATTTGCTCTCTCACTTACTTTCTCTCTCTCTCTCTCTCTCTCTTTCCCTTTTATTTCTCCTTGTCTCTTTACTCTTCCTCTCTCTCTCTCTTATTTGCTCTCTCACTTATTTTCTCTCTCTCTTTCCCCCACTTCCAGTGATAAGCCGATTCCAGTACACCCAAGACGAGACCCTCTACCACCAGTTAGCCTACGGAATTCGTTACATGGATTTCCGGGTTGGAGTGTACAACGTAACCAACTCCGAAGCTCGATCCCTGGATGAGCTATGGAGAGAAGAGTTCTGGATGGTTCACGATATTCAACGCAATCACATCACCCTACGGCAAGCGCTGCGACAGGTGAAACGTTTCCTGGAGGAGACCTCCCATGAGATTGTGATTGTCGACTTTCATCGATTTGTCAATGGGTTCGATCAGGTTAAGGATCAGAAGGCGGTCAGTGGAAGGTTACATCGGTTTATCAAGTTGGTTACCGATGAACTCGGGTCCTACTTGATTCCTTATAGGTAGGCTTTTTAACCCTTTCGCACCCCGAAAGCGCTATTGGGAACGCATGTGTCCCGTTCATTCAATTAGTGATATAAGACTTATTTTTTGACTGATAATCTTTGGGATCGAAAGGGTTAATACTCTATTGTAGTAAGTATAGTAATTTTTACTATAGATATGCTTTTTAACCCTTTCGCGTCCCAAAGGCGTTATTGGGAACGTATGTGTTCCACTCATTCAATTAGCGATATATAAGGCTTATCTTTTATTTTGGTAATTTTTGGGATTGAAAGGGTTAATACTCTATTGTAGTAAGTATAGTAATTTTTACTATAGATATGCT
>DVQH01000773.1:0-18202 GCA_018231625.1 Papilio phestus | reverse complement strand
GTACTGCCAAAGGTAGAGAACATTTTTGGCCGTTTCTTGAGTGTTGCCTGTATGTGCCAATTAGTAAATGGCTTGATTTATTGGTATTCGATTTAAAAATACAGACAATCGATAGTATCGATGAGTCGCCTATCAAGAGTGATTTCAATGCAGTGCATTGCAGTGGTGCTGCAGCCTGCAGACTGCACTGACGGTGCCACTATTGCACATGATTCTGTTGTGAGTGATGACAACACTAGACCAGTGTTGTTGATAGTATCTGTGTTTCTCTAGGTTCTTCCTAGAGTCCACTTACCTACTACTCTTGACGAGCTGCTTAAACATTATAGCACCACATAGTGATATGATTGATTTGCATCAAGTGTTGTCATCTCTGTTGTGTTTGGACTGAGGTGGAAACCAGCGTCACTTTGAATCAAAGCAATTATGGAAGAGAATGACACTTTAGAGGACATCGTGCCCAATATCAAAGTAACCACACCTTTCGACAACAAGGATCAACAGAAGATTGAATCTAAGACTTCTACTTCTATCGAGTCATCTCCGGTAACACCAAATCTTGATGCTGAAGTTGAAGTATTTGATCGCATTGCCAATAAATTGCTCAGATCTGGTCTTTTACTGACGGCGCTTGAGTTACATGCAGAGCTGATAGAGCGAGGGAAAGAATTATCACGTCTACGGGAATTTTTTGACAATCCACATAATTTTGAAAAACACATCGAGAGTACTTCAATAAACAAACAAGAAAGTGGCGGTTTGTTTCCAAAAACTGCTTTACGTAGTCCTTCTGAGCAGACTTTTGACTCTCTCGACTTTACCCATTATTCGGATGAAGACATTGAACGGCATGGTGATGAAAGAATCGCTGTGCTTGAGTTTGAATTGCGCAAGGCACAACAAACAATCAACTCGCTACGCGCCAGTCTTACCATGTCCACCACTGGTCAGATTTACCCAGAAACAGATTCTGAAATTCAATCTAAGGGACTCAATACGGATTCTAGCAAATTTGTCTTGAACAGCGTTCCTGAAGTAAACTCAATGTTTGACCACTGTTCTGTACGCGACTTTTATTACCGAGGTTCTGCTGATGGTGATTCCTGTCCCGGCGAGGATGACAAGATGAGCAAGTCAGTGGCAGACTCGGTGGCAATGTTTGAATCCAACCACGACACCGGAGGAACCAAGTATTCCCTTGCCAACTCAATCAAGCCTCACGAAAGGCGAGCAATTAATTACCTGATCAACGAGTACCTGATGGCCAACAACTACAAGCTAACCTCAATCACATTTTGCGATGAAAATACTGAGCAGGACTTTGATCAATGGGACGATGTAGGCCTCAACACTGACCGCCCGCCAGACCTTCTCCGCCTCTACCGATACTTTTGGCACAACTGTGCCTCACTGCTTCAGCGTTCTAACTCGAATGCCACTACGGTGGTTAGTGCTGGCACTACTCGTTCCACCCTGCAAGCTCATGCCCATGAGCAGCCTCCAGATGAGTCCCGCTCATGAGTTGCCATTCTCGCTTTGATGCCGCCTTAGTGATACCTTCCCCACCTTCTTTCGATCCCCATGTACATACATCCCTTCTCGATCCCTATGGTCGACCTCTGAGTAATTAAGCCAAACGGTTGTCTTTATGATATTACAATAAACTAATTAACATTTATAATTTTACAAGTAATTTTGTTTAAGGAAATAATTGTACAATAGCTGTTTATATTTTTGTATAGTGGGTATTAAGTTAGTCAGAGTCGGGATGTTCAGGCCATATAATGGTATTCGTCACCTGATTCAGTTCGGTCAATGTACTGCTTTTCAATAAGAGAATCCACTGCTTTTTTGATCATGGGCATCGAAGGTACAAAACGATTCTTAGCATGGTTGATCACCTCTTGTACTAACATCTGGTGACGGAGCCGTTTGCGAGTCTTCATGATGCGCACGATCGCTGCTTGTAAATACATTTTTCGGTCTTCTTCAATCCAACCATTCGACTGATCATTCTCCTTAGGCTAATGAGACAAATCAAAAGTTGTTTAGTGTTTCAAATAATTATGTCATACCTGAATTTCCTTCTGAGGAGGAACGTGGACTTTAAACTTCATTCTTTTACTGGTAAAGTTCAAATTCAGAGCAATCTTGGTATCCTTGTTAAAGCAAATCGAATCAGATAATTTGGCACTAGATGATGTAGATGCCTCGGGTTCAATGGGTTGAGTAGTGTTTTTCACCAAGAGTAGCTTGTTCTCAATGAGTGATTGCAAGTGGCGCGGTAATTGCTCGTCGTTAAGGTTGGTGTTTTGCTGTGAATCAATTTAAAAGCTATTACAAGTTGCATCCAAACTCTAGCACCATACCTGTATTTCTTCGTAAGTCATCACATCAACAGCTTCAAAAAGAAGAATAATAGCAATTTGAAATGTGTTCATTTGAACCGTGTAAATTTTTTTGGTAAACATTAACTTCACTTCACCAAAGCTCACATTGAAAATCCAATTGAGTTTGCGTCCATTGAACTTGTTGATATAGAACGCCTCAAACTCATTGATGGCCCGCTCAAAGATTGCGGGCACATTAAAGGGTGAGACGGAAGTCTGTGGAAAAGGCCACGCACAGGCTTGCAAAATGTAAGCATTGAAGGACATAGAAAAAACAATATTGTTGGTCTTCATTTGAGCATTGAATGTGTTCATAAAGTCATCACACACTAGAAAGAAAGAATACAATCAATACCCTCAGATACAATTGATCTCTACACCTAGACAAACCTTTAACGTCTGTGAACATACGCTGAAGTTTGGAAGTAAACTCGTAGCCACACACCGACTTGATCTTCTGTATCATACTCTCCTCGTTCTCGAGGCTCATGCATTGCGAATGAATCAGTCTCTTGGCCAACATCTTCGAGTAGAATTTCTGGAAAATGTCTTTATCACTGATGTACTTAAAGATGATAATTGCTTCTGATATCTTTGTCTCCATGTCTTTGTCCGTGTAGAACTTGGCCGACTTTTTGAGAATATTGTCACAATAGCGCGATAGAATTTCGGGTGATTTACAAGGCAGTTTGGTGTTTTCACGATAATTAATGATAGACGTACAGGCTCGGTCCAGAGCCGACATAAAAGATTTGTCATTGTCAAAGACCTTGTCAATCATAGTCAAAAAGTGGTAATACACCTTGAGAATCTCTTCAACAAAATTTTGAATATAATTTTCATCTTTCGAGACAAGACTCTTGATGACGGTGAGACCACGTTCCCGAATATGATCCTCTACCTGATCCACCATAACCTTGAGGCCCGCTTCAATAGGTTTGAGGAGAAGAAACATGTTGTGCAGATCCTTAGATACCTCATTCTTCACCATCATGCGACACTCGTTCTGGAAGAATACCAGATAGTCGCCTACCATGCACTTTTCGCACACCTCTATCACGCGTGGGTGTGAGTCAGTAGGCAAAAATTTGACCAGTCGCTGCCGCTCAACGTTAAGACACGCTAATACCTTTTCCAGATAAGTAGAACAGTCGCTGCTTTCTAGCAGTATCTTGGCTTCCTGAGTGTAAAATTCTTGTGTGGCTAGCAAAAATGGCTTCTCAAACGTGTCGCAATAGAGCTGAGGTTTAATCTTTACCCGTTGATTTGTCTCCACCATCAAAAAAGAATCAATTACACTTTTAATGACCGACTGATTTTGAGGTTTCCCGTGACGATCCCTACAAACAAAATAAGTTTTAAAAATGCAAATGATTAAACTTATCAACTTACTCATTAATTGAAGCTAGTAAGAGCTTTACAATATCATCCTTGAGAGCTTCAATCATGTTGATTCTCCAAAGATAAGCCCCAAGTTCATTTATCTCCATCAACTTTTGAGTGTTTCTGTTGTTTTCATCTTGCCAATCTTGATTAGCAAAACGAAACTTACGAACATATTGCGTGTTCAAATAGTTGAACAGAGTACTTAGATAGTTTATCGCTTGTTGGAATATAAGCCATTTTTCGTTGTAGACGCCGAGCAGATCGTGTGCTGGAGTGTCTTTGCGAATCATCTAAATAAAAACAAGCAAATAAAACAAAATATATTACACGACGAATAATACTTACATCGTGAATACCCTTGACATGATCTTCCATAAGCTTACGCGTTTCAGTGTATATACGATCAGAATGCGATTCTATTCAGAACACAGAATAAAATAAATGAGAAATTCTAAACAAACAGAAACAAAAATCTTACCTGGAAAAGCAATACATAGCTTGTAAATGTCATGAAATCGTTGATTCCAATCCTCTCTCGTCACTGGTTTTAGATTAAGTATACTGACAATTGTCTCACGAAGGGGTCCCCAAGTTGTCTGGAAATCGACCTGCTGAGGTCGAAGACCCCGTGGGTAGTCATTACTTGGCGAGTTTGAGCCTTGAACGTTGAGCATCGTGATGTACCAAAAACAGTGCAAAGCAAGGAGTTAACCAGAAAGCAAGGCTCGGCTCTGGACCTGGGACACGTTGATGCGCAAGTGGAATGGATAAAAAGTTCACAACGCACAGAAAACTAGTCTCACAGCCAGACAGGCTAGTCACTAGTGGAGTAACCACTCACCCAGTGTACTTCTACTCTCTGCATGCACACACAAACAACACATTCATTCACCGCGGATGCCTCCGCAACCTCCCTTCATAGACTATGTTATTATTGCTTTATTCACATTTTATTTTGCAATATTCATTCTACTTCTTGCATTTCTTTCATACTCTTTTTCACTTATTGCACACTTTCTATTGTTTACATTTACTAATCACAAAAGCGTAATTACTTAAAATATCATTTTTATATATGTAAATGTAAAATTGATTATCTGTCATTTTGGAATGTAACTAAACGATTTTTTGTTTTATTTTGTTTTAATAAACAGCAAATTTTAGAAAACAAATTATTGGTATTTGTGTACAAAATGTGTACAACATTTTATAATGTAGCGGATGCATTGGATATTAACTAATAGTTATAAATAAGATCAAGTTTCGGCAAGTTATATAACTTAATTAACTAACTCGTTTAAGTTACTAAGTTACTTAACCCTTCAACGGACCCATTAGCATAACGTCAATGTGAATAATAAAATGTATTGTTGCATATATTTACATATAATAAATTGACAAATGTGACAAAAATAAATAAAATATAGTTTGAAAGTTATTTGGAAAGAACGCGTAATAGAAAGATGAGGAACGTCATCTGTGGCTTGGACAGCTAGGGCACGCTTATGTTTACATGCTGGGATTCTTAGTTTTTTTGGATCTCAACAAGACTGGATCGTTTCCAGTCTCGATCTGAACCTATGGACCATGGTCAATCTAAGGGACCAAAATTTATTTTGTGTGATTTGATTTTCAGAATTCATTTTGGCGGTTTTTTCAACATAGGCCAACAAGAGATTTGTTTAGCAAGGTGAGACAAAATATATTTGAATATATTTAATAATAACTGTAGTCGCAAGGAACAACTTACCATATGTTTAATTGGATTTGTTTCATGTAATAGCAGCTATTTATGTGAACAGTTAAAGAGTGAGCGGTAGTGGTGATGGGACCAATCTTGCTACCTCGTTCACTGCGACTTTGCCTCGTGATTTTCGGCCTTTTGGGCGTGGTACTCTGGCTCGTTTTTGGCACTTTCTATTTACCTTCACTCAACGTGTCACATAATATTCATTCGGAACAGTCTACTTTGCTCTACGCAGTAGATGATACTTACCAAAAATATGATCTCACAAAAATCGATGGTAATTGAAGCATCTTTTTACGTTTAATCTATCATCAATTTTATAATTTTAAATTTGATAGCACAAGTATTGACCACGCGGGTTGAAGAGCTACTTAAGATACGATCTTCCGTTCTTCTCGACCTTCGACAACTTGAACGCAACCGAACTCTGTTGATACAAGAATTGAGCTACCGAAATAGTCAATTAGAGAAGTTGAAAACATTAATTACGAAAAAGTCGACCGATTTGGAGCGAATTCAACTGCACATCAAGCAAGCTGAAGTGGCACACGAAGAAGCCAAAGCACTGGTCGGCTCGTTGATTGATCCACCACTGAGCTTACTACCAAACACCGCTCAAAACAACCATAGTTTTGATCGTAAGTTTGAATTTCCATTTTAGCCAAATTTATTTTTATTTTTATTGTTACAGGTACTCATCTGCCCTCTTTTAAAAATGTCACTGAATTTTCCTGTCAAATGCACCGGTGTTTTGATTATTCACGATGCTCGCTATTTTCTCCTTTTTTGGTCTACATCTATGACGTAAAGTCTGACGGTTATGATGGCAATCAAGAATCTATTGATCGAATGATTATCCAACATTTTAAGGACAATATTCATGTTACGACAGACGCCAAACTTGCTTGTGCTTACATGGTGCTCATTTTGACAAATTTTCCTTATCTAAACCAAAGTGAGAAATTTCAAGATTATCTCTTTTCTCTACCACACTGGGGAGGTAAGAATTTTATTATGAACTATTAAACTTAATAACCAAAATATTTCAGGAGATGGCCGCAATCACCTTATTGTCAACATTAATTCGGTCAATCTTAATTCACTAAATGTGAATGTGATGAAAGCGATACTGATGCAGAATCACTTTGATCTGGACAACTATCGTCCAGGTTTTGATCTAGTATTGCCTTCAATACAATATCTTGAAAAGCTACCACATAAAGACGACATAGCCTACTTCTCCCCAGCTAAACGCAAATACTTTCTCTCCTTTTTGGGACGGATTAATGAAAATTCAACTGCCACTTCTACAGTACATTCTTTAATCAAGCGTTCGCTGCTAAATTTGCTCTCGAAGCCTAGCACATCGACACACAATGAATTTCTGTTTGATTTTGACTGTGATGAGAAAACGAAGCGTTTGTGTGATAATCAGACCATCATTCTTCTAGAGTCGACCTTCACTCTGGTGTTGCCACCAGTTTATTCTAATGTAGTGAGTGACAAAGAGCTGAGTGGACGATTGATGAACGCTTTGTCAAGTGGTGCCATTCCGGTAGTACTTGGCGGCGACTACCTCAAACTGCCATTCGAAGAGATACTCGACTGGAGCAAAGCCGTCATTCGTGTTCCGGTAGCACGAGTAACCGAACTCTACGTTATGCTCAAAACATTTCCCGATGCTGACATAATTGAAATGAAACGATTCGGTAGTCATTTTTATCGAACTTACTTTGCAAACTTGAAGCAACTGTCATCAGCATTGTTCGCAGCAATCGGTACACATCGTCTGCTTATACCTCCTCCATCGTTTCACTCAATCAATTCTACCTACTACTACAATCAGCCAAAGTACGATCTGGTTTTGACCAACCAAAGCGAGCATTTTAATTCGATCTTCACCAACACTTTTCACTTGAATGATGATGAAGAGAATCTTGGCCCGGTGGAGCCTCCTTTCCCTTCGCCCACTTACCGACGCAACTTTTCAAGAACTTTAACGCAACGCTATTCAATGTGGAACGAGATTTATGAATCTCCCTTGTACTCATTTTCCTCGTTACCTTCCGACCCATTGCTGCCTTCTGAGTCCAAGTTTCGTGGCTCTTCCTTTGGCTTTCGAGCTATCGGTGGTGGCAGCGGTGGCTCGGGCAAAGAGTTTGCTGAAGCTCTTGGTGGCAACACCATCCGAGAACAGTTTACTATTGTTATTCTCACTTATGAACGAGAAAAGGTTCTCCTCGACTTACTACCTCGATTTAAGGTATTTTACTATATCATTTAATAATTAATTCTATTGTTTTCTGATAATCTTATCTTTGTTCTAGAATCTTCCCAACTTGAACAAAGTGCTAATAGTATGGAACTCTCCAAAACCTCCCTCACCAGACATTGTATGGCCTGATATTGGAGTAGACGTTGTAGTGGTCAAGACTAAAACAAATTCGCTCAACAATCGTTTTTTGCCGTTTGACGAAATCAAAACCGATGCTATACTCTCGATCGATGACGACACCACTCTGCGGCAGGATGAAATTATCTTTGCATTTAGGTATGTATTCAATTAATAATTAATTCACCATTCATACTAGATTTTGAATGAGTTGAACTTAATTCCAATTTCAAGCAAAAGTCAGTACTATAACTTTAGAGCTAGAATGTCTTTGACTTGTATTTGATTTTGTTTTTTGGGAAATAATGTGAATTGAAGAGAAGACAAAACGTTATAAAATTGATATTAAAAATGCCATAATGTGTGGTAGGGTTTGGCGAGAGGCGCGTGATCGGATTGTTGGCTTCCCCGCTCGCTACCATTCGTGGGACTCTAGTCTTTCTTCTTGGTACTACAGTTCTAGTCATACATGTGAATTCTCAATGATTCTCACCGGTGCCGCTTTCTTTCATAAGGTTAGTGCCATTTTTATTAATACATTTTTAATCAATAAAATAAATCAATACAATTTTCTCTTGCAGTATTACTCTTACCTCTACACGTATTTGATGCCAACCTCAATTCGGGACAAAGTGGACGAGTACATGAACTGTGAAGATATTGCCATGAACTTTTTAGTATCACACGTAACTCGTAAACCTCCCATCAAAGTCACTTCTAGATGGACCTTCAGGTACGTTTACTGTGTAATTGATAACTTATGATGATCAACATGTCATTTCTTAATGTTTGCTGACAGATGTCCGGCCTGTGAGAGCTCCTTGTCGGAGTACCAGTCACATTACCAGAAGCGTAACAAGTGTATCAATTACTTTGAGAAGGTTTATGGTTATACTCCTTTACTCTACACTCAGTACCGAGCTGATTCGGTGCTTTTCAAAACACGAGTGCCACATGATAAACAAAAGTGTTTTAAATTTATATAAAAAGCACGGTTTCTTTCAAGATTTACACCTAACCGTTTGTGATTGCTGTATTAATCAATTTTTGCTGGCACATCATATCACTTTTTTTGTAATTGTGGTGATTCTATTATCATCTAATTTTCATTTTCAAACTTGTTTGGTGTCATATGTAAATAGACACAAGCCAAGGTAAAATATTCCAATTTTTTGTTTTGAAAGGTTTGCGAATTTTAAAAGAGACTTGTGATGTTAATAAGTTGTTGTATAAATTGTTATATTTATTTTTATTTATATTAATAAAAAATTCAATTTGTTATCTATGAATTTTCAAATGTCGTGTAAGGTTTCGTTAGTCTTTTAAAAATAGGATGAAAAAAATTTAATGTATTTATTAGAACTCAGTGGAAATTTCGTTTTAAAATACAGTTACTGTCAAAAAGCAGCTACTCTGGTAACTTCCGAAGTTCCTTTGGTTTTTCCTGAAATACCTATTTAATACGAGGCAATATAATTGATTGACTCCAAGGCACTCATGGGGTGCCATGAGTCATCGTGATACACACGAGACATAAGGCGCAATGTTGAAGCAGTGCTTCTCGATTGTATCGTGCCTGGATTCTACGGTCCTAGGCAAAGACCAACCAGCAGTTTCAGAGCCGTTCAAGCCATCCTGGCCACGCCTACTGAGATTCGGATGTGACCCAAGCCGGCTTCTACCGCTTCCGCCAAAGCACTCATGCGGTCTAAAAGGCCGTACATAAACATCCTATTTTTTAAACAAATTATATTTTGTTTTGAATCTTTAAACGGCCTTGATAATTATTTGTGGATATGCATTGGTAATAAATTTATAAAAAAATAATGTAAATAAAAATAAAAACCAAAAACGTGATTTTGGACACACCCTTTTATTAGAATGCCTTTGTTAAATGATTTTCAAAAATCACTACAGTGAACTGACGAGATTACGAGTGTTTACGAGATTAAACTCTCACACATGTAATGGTTGTACTAAGCATAACAGCACACTCACTTGGCGTATGTATGAGGGCAACCTTTACATTGCAGAAAATTATTAATTACAAAATGAACCATTCAGAAATAAAAAAAAAACAAATAAAAAGATGTTGGAGCACATCGAAACACATGTACAGTGTTGCCTCAAGTTTTACTCTTCGAATATACATGGAAAAGTGAGGTAGGCGATGTTCGATTTATGCATTGTGTACAATGGGTTGGTGAAAAGTGAAGCGGTAAAACTTGAAGCACCACTGGAGTTAATATTAATTTGGATTAATTATAACGTTGCTGCACGCAGCCAAAACAGTTAAATTTCAACCCAAACTGGCAAGTGATTTTAAAATAAGGTTAAATTTTAACCAGAATGCTCAATTTTTTGCATAAAATTAAAAATTTAACCTCTTTGTACTCTATCGAACTAACCTGCTTGTTCGGGTTAAAATTTAGCCCAACCGTTCTCTGTGTAAGAGGTAAAGTAAAAGACATTGATGGAATTCGATTAATGCTTTCTATTTTGCCTTTTCAACAACGCGTAAGTATGAGGCAATACTGCAATCTGTATAGCGCTGACTTATGGACAAAGATGTTAAGTTGGGTTTAATAGACCACACATGTATGAGTGCCTTCTACTGTTAAGGCATTTGAATTGACAATTAAAGTGAATTAGGTGGGATTGAAGTATAGAGCAAAGTGGTGTGAAAGCTGGTACCAGTTGAAGCGAGCAATAGAGCAAGGAATGAGCCATTGGTGTGAGTGGTTCTGGGTGGGCGGAGTTGGCGCCTTGGCTGGTGCATCAAGCAGTGGTCACGTGGTCAATTGAGATGAGTCAAAGTTGACGCATGCGTTGGTGAGTGGCGCTGTTGGGTGGTGTGCCATGGCTCCATGTTCATTGTACATGCCTATGGCCTCTGCATCGCCTCCACGTCACCCCTGTGAGCCAAGTTGACCACCTTGACCTTCTACGTGGCACATTGCAGTACTTGACAATAGGTATTTTAAGAGTAGAGATGGCTTACAGTACTTTCTTCTCCACTCACTACTCGGCACGTTACCCTTGGGTCGAGCACGCTTTTCGTCATCATCATTTCATCTTTGTCTTTCCTCACTTGACCACGATGAACAGCTTCACAATGCCTAGTCTCTATGCTCCTTTCAACAATCCAACGTGGCCAAACGATCTCTGGACCTATGACTCGAGTGAGGTGCAAAACGAATTTCCCAGCTTCATTGAGAGCATCTCTAGTGAATTGGACAACTCATGTGAGCCAAGCGAAGTGTCGCACACTATGGCGCCTTCCTCGATGAGCATCAGCTCGAGCTATTCGTCACACGATACTTCATCGAGCTCATCATCACCCATACTATTCTCCGCTTTTGAACCTGTTCCGCTGCTCGAGACGCCCAGTCAAACGGATCAAGAGGCTCCTCTGCTAGCCTTACTCAAACAACCGAATCGTTCAAGTCGCAATGACAACTACTGCGAAACAGTGTCGGTAGAAAGCACAGCTCACGTTGCGCAAATCGTTGGCAAAAACGGTCTGTATTTGTTGTCCTTCAATTGGCAAAGTTTTGTAAATATTGACAAGCAATCTTAGGTTGCAAGATAAAGCACCTTCGCGCCAAGTTTGGCACCTATATCCACACGCCATCAAGTACTGACGAACCTGTCTTCATCATCAAAGGCCAGCGGCAGAAGGTAATGGAGGTGAAGCAGGAGATCATCAAGGCTGCTAAACATTTTACTAATATTAAGAATATGCGCAACATGAAGATTGCAAATATCATAAATTCAGATGGTCAGTATTTCACGTTGATAAATCTTCATAATTGACTAGTGACAATATTTAGATTCAATTCGTTTACGTCTGTTCATGCCCAATAAGTACATTGGACTGGTAGTGGGTCGTAACGGATGGTTCGTCAAAGAATTACAGCTCAAATTTCACATCTACATTGAAACTCCCAAGTACGAGTTATGTAACTACTTTCAGCTGTACGGAACGCGCGAAACGCTTTATCACATCAAGAATCTTGTTCACGAGCATATCTACAAGAAAACTGGCATTAAACTTGTCGAACGTGATGAAGGTTTCGATGTTTATTTCGAAGAGGAATAACTACTACTGACATGCCTCAACTTAGACAAAGCTATCTATCTACCTCGGGCAATCATGCAGTTTTTACCTAATGTTTTTTAACTGATTTTTCATTAACTAACTTATTGTTACCTAACTTATTTTGTTTTTATCTGCTACTATTTTGTATTTTTTATTATTGGTAATTTTGAACAAGGGAAACGTAAATTATGACAAATAGAGAAAATATAAGTCAATTTCAACTTGACCTAGACACTTGAAATAATACCTGCATATATACCTGCAATTAGACCATTTCCGCGTTGTAAGAACCCGCTTTATTTAGAGTAGAAAAATAAGTGTGTTTGCCTCGGTATGTGTCGGTTGGATGATATTTACAATGAACGCCATGGTGGCAAAGAGCAGCAGCACAATGCGCCCATCGATCAGCCTGGTCAAGCAGCAGCAGCAGCGAGCGGAAGGAGCATTACCTCGAGCCAACGAGTCGTACTTGTTGACCGATCACGGTCACGCCCACCCCGTGTCGGTCTTTCTCTCTCTCTCTATTCTTGATGGCCTCTACTCATCGAAGACGAAGAGGAAGGAAAACATGGAAACGACGTACTTGGTGAGCGCGTTGTCACCAAACTTGCCCTTGGCCTTGACATTATCTTTGGGCAGAACGTCTTTGCAGATCTCCTTCCTACTGGCAAATTCTTTGACTGGGCACACCATCTTGGCGAGTGTGCCGAAGGCATCGCCCACAAATTCGTTGAATGCGGCGTAGGCATCCTTGCCGCACTCCTTGGTGACCAACTTGTTTGCGCACGAATGCCATGTGTTGTAACCACAGCAGATAGTGGCGTGCGTCTTATCCGCGTCACTCTCCTTCTCGTCAATCTGATCGACGGTGGCCAAGAAGTTGTTGTTGCAAGTCGACTTGTAAGTCTCCGAACTGAGCACTTTTTTGTGCACACACGGCGAGTGCTTCAAAAATTCTGAATCCAAAAACATGTCACCTTTGTAAAGATATATGAACAAATCGACTTACCAACTCGCGATGGATTTTTGGGGTCGCAGAAACGACTCACCTGGTTGGTAACTTGATCGACCACCAAATCAGCCACTTCACGATGCAAAGGAGTGCCACACTTCTTCACGTAACTCTTAATGCACTTAGACAGGTCATCTTTGATGGTTCTATAAGTGATTCAAATGAAATTAATTATCAAAATATCAGCATCTAGCACAAGTATCATATTGAACATACTTGCAGATGGTGTTAAGTCCATCATTGGAGGCGATGAGCACGCTGGGTTCTTTACGCTTGCCCAGGGCTTGTACCTTGTTGATGCAAGACTCCATTTCGCGCAAGTGACACGCATCTTTTTTACCCTTAGACTTCTTCTTTTTCTGAGCTTCGGTAGTGCTTACGAGAAGCAAGGCCAGAATGACAACCAGACCAAAAACTAGGATTAATTCCCGTAATGGTCAATCTTGCAAAATTGATATAAAATAACAGAGATACCTTTGAAATTCATTGTGCAATGTCGACCGCTGCCGCTGCTGCTGTTGATAGGTGATGGAAAATAAGCGCAAAGATGCTTGGCTGGTGTATCACTCGATGTCCTGACGAGACGAAGAGAGCCTCGAGAGTGAAAGCAATCTTCGATTGAAGTGGCATTTTAAGTGGCACCACTCGGGGGGCGAGGGGCATCGGAGGCTGTTACCGCGCCAGCTCTATGCCGTGGTCAGTGCCAAAGTGGTACTTTTTTCGGCCATCGTAGCACTCGTAGCATTAGTGCACAAACAAATGAAGGGAAGTGGAATGGCGCCACTGTGGCAGGCTCGAGCACCTGTCCTGCCAGCTCGTCTACCTGTATGGGCAACTGGGCATGTGACACTTCATGCCGATATCGACGATCGACTGTCCCTCCTCTGGAGGTTACAAGGTAAGCTTGCGCCAGCCGATTGCCTTCGAATTGCATTCGAGGCTCACACTTACCACCGATGTCACTTGCTCGCGTCATCGCACCCTTAGGCAATCGGAATTCTGTGCCCAAGATAACTCTTTCATTGAAACAAACATACTTATCGTTTAATCTATTGTAGCTCACTGATTCTTGTTGCGTAATAAAAATGTTTGTCTGAAAACACTTAAAGCATATCTTAAGTCTTTTTCAAGAATTATCACCTTACTCTGACTATATGTACAGGAAAGTTTACAAAAAACCGCTATTGAAGTCTGGAATTTTTTGAGTTGGTGCAAGACAAGCTTCAAATTTTATATAAAGAATCTAAATTTAGATGCAATGAAGAAGAAATTGTTGATCCAATGGCTAAAGTAGGGAAAGTAGTTATCCTCCTGGGATATATACGACTCAAAAGAATTAACGACGTTGATCTAAACTAACTAGAGTGCAAAAAAATGCAAACAACAAAAGACAATTAGCATCGTCACAGGGACATAACCTTTCACAGTAGCGGGACATAACCTAACACGATTAGTCTGACAGTGAAGTAAATTCCCTTATAGCATGACTTCACCCAATGATTTCAAGTTAGTGTTTTATCACTTTCAAGTGCACCTTCAATGTCAATACCAGTTTGGGCAAGTTGAAAAACTCCCCAAAAACAAATAGCAACTCAAACTATTCAAAACTACCTGTACTCAAGTGACGCAAACAAGTAAAAGAATAGTTGAACACTATAAATACCTCATAAATAAGTCATTTATATTTTAAAACTAATTTAGTATTTATTCTATGAGTCATGAAGTCAGTCTAGACTATGACATAATTATATTGTAACATTAATAACTACTATTATTAAATTTGTGCTCTAAATATAATACAGTAAGATTTTTATGAAAGATTTTTAAGTTAACAATAAAAAAATGCAAATCAAATGTATTAAGAATTAAAAATGGATTTTTTCACAATCATTATCAGTTCCTCTGCTAGCCTTACTAATCGGCATGCCGATAATCGGAATAATCGATTAATCAGTCAGTCATCGCATGAAAAGATATAAACGACTGAACACTTGAATGACTTTATTTGAATAATTATTAGTAGTGTTTTTCTAGGGTACACGCTAATTTTTCCAAAGCACTGTGGAAAGCAATACAATCGCCCGCTTACCGCTAGGTAATATCTATGAAAGAAAACAATGGAAAAATTGGAAAAGAAAAACATTACTGGTTTACCAGGTAAATTTTACCCCGATTGCATAACGCTATCTGGTGGCGCTCAAATGAGTTTTAGTGACTATTTCTCTTTCACAGCGTCACAACATGCTTTATGTATAGGTAGATAAATTAATCTTTGATTAATTAAGAGTAGATACTAAGATTTTAAAAGTCTATTTCTCACAACGAGATTTGCATAGTGCTGTTTCAATTTAATCCTAGCAGGTTTTCCAGAAATGATGTGGGGGTAGCTCAGAATCCATATAGTCTTGAATGTAAAGTTTAATCGAACCTAACCGCACCGTTTGAAATATGTCACATGCTTGCAACCGGATTTTGAGCTACAATTAACAATTATCAGTGGTGTTTTTCTGGGTTACACGCTAATTTTCCCATTGTTTTCTTCCATAGACTGTGGCGTTACCTAGCGGTAAGTGGACGATTGTCTTGCCTTCCACAGTGCTTTGGAAAAATTTGCGTGTACCCCAGAAAAACACCACTGGTTAAAATTCAATTAATCTACAAGTTGGTTTATTGTTAGAAACTGATAAAACGAGGTGTTAAACTTTGATAATGCGTGTTGTCACCTTTAAATGGCCAAATGGTTTTGGTCAAGTTTGTTGCTTTTGCTTTGTACTGGTGGTGCAGTGACGATCTCTTTACAGCTTGAACAAACAACACGCTCGAAACGAGGCAAGCGAAGCTTCTTTGGCAATATTGGAAAGATAGTTGGTAAAGGAATACAATATGGCTTTAGTGCTCTAGCGTTGGTTCAAATGGGCAAAGAAGTGTTGCCTGATAGTTGGTTTGGAAAAAACAATCCATTACCGACACAACAAGCCCTCGTACCTGTTGAGGTATATTAACTGTATTAATTAGAATCCCCTCATTTCAGCATTTTCAATTTGCTTTGTTTAAGATGGCACGTCAAGGAGGAATGTTCACTCCAATTGTGGTAACTACTAGCAAGCTTGAATCGGTGAATCATTGGATTGCGGACAATTGGTTGATTCTCTTTCTCTTGGTATTCGTTGTCAACTCATTTCTATATCTTCTGTGGCAAAGACCATCGACAAGACCATCTGCTCCGATAGTTTTGATGGATAATGCTGCCAGTGTGGGCAGTTTCGGAAGACCATTTTCGCGTCGCCAACGACGACTTATGAAACGACAGAGGCTATCAACCAAGCGACGGTCCAAGGGTAAACATAAACGCAAATAAACTATCACGACAATCACTATGATGCGTCATCTTTGCCTCTAGTTTAAGAAAACTTGAATACCCCGACAGAAAAATAGTTGTTCATCAAATTTTATAAATATATATTTAAAGGGAATTTGTTAGAAGTGATAACTATTTTAATGGGTTTTTCGCACGTTTCATTTGCTTTTCTTTTTCCAGTTGATTTTTTAGAGTTGTTCTATTATCCAAAGTAATGCATTTATTTTTAAGCCTTTTCGAAGATTTGTGAGTATCTAGGAAGTTGAGGTGGCTCTCCAGTAAGGCAGATGTGTGTTGCACACGAAGATACATCACAAGTATGAGATTGAAGATGACCACAGCGCAAAGCAAGACTTGCCAGTGGTCCATGAAAAAAGCACCTACACTCCGACTGGTTACTTGGTTTGTCGTTGACTTGCCCAATAGAGATTTATTCAAGTCATTGATTATAGTCATCATCTCGTCTCCACTGAGTTGATCCGTTTGGTCTTGGGTTTGATTGACCATGCCGTACCAGAGGCCTTTGATGCCTGGCACCATACTATCCACTGAAACGTAAATAGTAGTTCCCAAAGACAAGAGCATTCCAGCAAGTTTAATGTTATACCAAATACCCATGCGGAAAAACCAAGGCCGGTACGATACTGAGGATAACACTGTTTAGACCAAGCTTCATCCATGAACCACAAACATCAATGACCAATTAATGTTTACATTTAAATTCAAGCAAAAATAATTGTAATAGTAGATAGAAATCAAATTAAGATAATATTTCTAAATTTAATCATCTCACAAGTTTACTTAAATGACTAACATGATAGATAGTTCTACTTGTTGCTTTCAATTTCACTAATTGGTACAGAGTTTATAGCAAAATAATTCATGAAAATACAGTCTAAAACATGTGAGCAATCACGAAAACTCGTGATTTTAAGACATATAGAAACCTCACTTCAATTACATGTACTTTCTTCTAGTATTGTCATGATCATCATCTTAAAAATAACTTGACAGTCAGATATCAAAATTAAGAGAAAAAAGAAAATATTTGATTTTAATTGCGTCTCAGAAAAGAAATTGAAGGTTACTACTACCGTTAGTTAGATGAGATGGTGCCTCTGGCAAGGTCAAAGTGAAAGTGTGTGAAACTGAGAGGAAAGACATGTGAGTATACTTATCGTGAATGAGGTTTGTATATGCTGCTATTCTAATTAAACAAAACACTATAGAGAAAAAAAGAAAAAACTCAGATCAGAAATTCGGTGTAGTGCGGGTTAGTTTAGATAGAATTCTCAGCTTAACCCAAACACCAAAAAAACTGCGCTTATCTACGAAAGCAACTTCATAATTGGTCTTAAAGTGCCGTTTTTCTTCTAATTCGATTTTCGTTTGGGTTAAGCTGAGAGCTATAGTTTAGATTAAACTTAAGTGTGCTATGATGTGACATCCTGTGGTTCCGCCTGGCTTAGTGCTATGGCCAAGCAGTTTGTAGAGTCACTGAAAACAGAATGACTCTTGAGTACTGTCTGTTTGACGCATAAATTATTATGTGGTATAATTGTGGAAAAGCTAACAATTCGAAATAAATATAAGAAAATGGTGATTGGTGATGAAATGTATGTTCACCTTGATGTGTTACTTCTGCATCTGGTCATACTGCCCAGGGTGGAGTGTAGTGTATCACTTTTCTCTCTGCTTCATTAACATTGATCTTAAAAACTACGAAGTTCAGTGAACCAGGTGAAGGTCTTAGAACTACTTCTCTCTCTCTCTCTCTCTCTCTCTATCTATCTATCTATCTATCTATCTATCTCT
>DVQH01000772.1:0-18203 GCA_018231625.1 Papilio phestus | reverse complement strand
GAGAGAGAGAGAAAGAGAAAGAGAGAGAGAGAAAGAGAGAGAGAGAGAGAGAGAGTAAGAGGAGGAGGAAAATAATTAAAATAACTAATGAATTTTAGAAAGAGAGAGAGGAGAGTGAAAAAATAATTAATAGAATGAGTGAGGGAAAGTGGAAGAGAGAGATAGAGAGAGAGAGAGAGAGAGAGAGAGAGAGAGAGAATGAGGAAAATAATTAAAATAACGAATGAATTTGAGAGAGAGAGAGAGAGAGAAGAGGAGAGAGAAAAATAATTAAAGAATGAGTGATTGAAAGTGAGAGGAAAAATAGACAATTGTTGCAAAATTTTCATTTGTGAAAACAAATTCCTTTTTAACAAAGAAAATAAATCTTATCTTGAATTGTATAAAAATTCAAGTTTTCGTGCTGCAACTCTTTACTATAATACACAACTCTAACAATTATACATACACGTTTACCCAGACAAAATTTTTTTGCTCTCTGCTAATTAGTGTGATAATTCAAAAACCAATTACTACAGTTTAACAATAAAAAAATATTTTAGGTGGAGAGCAAAAAACAATGGAAGATAAGAGACGACTTACCAAGTTGAATTAAAGCAACAAACCAGTCTAGAGACGTATTGTAATCCTGTGATAAATGGTTTAAATAATGACAGGAAGAAGCGACAAAACGAAAACAAGCAGTGAATTAAATAGATTTCTTAAATCTATTTCATGAGAATGGCAATAGTGACTACGATATTAACCAGATGAGACAAGTGAAAACAACATCTATTGATATGTCATCAAAATATTTGCCAAAACATGTTGAAAAGAGTACTGGCTAGAGATAATGTTTGTAGGTCTTCGGAACTTTTTCATCATCATTATTATTATTGAATGCTGGTTTCCCGGGTGATGATGGCCTCCTCTCTGTTTTCTTCTTTACGTTTAGATGAAGATTAACTGCGCGGCTAAATATTTGTTTAAATATGAGACGTGAAGACAAGTAAACGTTGTTTGATACGGAGAAATTGATTGTTTTCAAATAAATCAGTTTCAATCAATATATGATCCAATGGCGGTAGTGTTGATAAGTATATTCGATGCCATTTTTGCAAACAATTTGCTAGTTGTGTACTGCTGCGATGCTTGCAATACGTCAAGTGATAGTGGACCAACATTGAATGACATGTTTGGGTCTGGTTCAGTGGTGCACAGCATGCTCCACATTGCTGCCGCTCGGTTTCAAGTGTAGCGCAACAGTAGCGCACGCGTGCTCCTATTTCATCCCAACTGGCTTAACTCTTCACATTCTCTCTCCTTCTCATATCTTTTATCTTTAGATAGATGTAGCTAGCTTCTTTCGACAAACCGTCCATCTTTTGGTGCCTGTTTTTCATCTGTCTCACTAAAATATTCTGATTTTTTGTTCATTTATCGCATTTACATTTGTGTTCGTTAGTTTATTTATTTTTTATCTGATTCAAGACTCATGGGGCATATATATCTACTATAATATAATAAGAACAACAAAAATATATAAAAAGAACATAATAATATTCCTGAATAGAGAACAAAAGTTGTTTTTATTATTTTTTCTTTTCCGGGTAAAGAAAGGAGAGGCCAAGTGAAAACGTGAGTTTTGCTTCTTTGGATACTAACTGCTTCTTTATTCTTAATTCTACTAGCTGCTAATGGATTTTCTGTGCCAGAAAAAGAATAATTATTGTAACAAATCCGAGTTTAGTAAGAAAATATATTATTTGTCCTTCAATAAAGTTTATTATAAGCCATTCAATCTTAGGACAATTCACACACATATTATAACATTATTTTTTCAAAAGTTGTAAATTATAACTGTAGATAATATAGAACTTTGAGTTTGAATTTATAATTTTTTATTTTGTAATCAATCAAAATGCATTTCATATGAAACGAGTGTTTTCCAAAACGAATGAACAATTTTCTGTAAATTTACTTAAGAAAAGTTTCTGTAAAACAGAAGAAGGTTAAATACGCTAAAAATTTTCGTTGTTTTATTTATTTAAATAAAATTTAAATAGTTTTTCTTGAGATTAACTAATTTGTTGAGGTTTATTAAATTTAACGTTAGTCGATTTTATGATTTAAAAATTAAATGTTCGAATGGAAATGTATTATATTTTTGTTACGCTTATTTTGCTTAGCAGTCGTTTAGTGCGTTTTTTGCCCTAACCTGGTGAAATCGGTTGCTTGTGGAACGATAATGCTTGATTTCACTGAGTATGTGCGATCCCTGTTGGATCGGTTCATGAAGCTTCTGTGGCTGAAACGCGAAGTGGAACTACCAAAGTTTGACCCCGAAGGTGGCTTGGAAACGGTGCCCGAAGAAGACGAGGAGGAGGAAGAGGATTCAAGTGAGTTTGTAATGGAAGAGGACGAGCCTGCCATCCCTTTGCAGAGTGACCAGGAGAGTGGCGACCAGTGTGAGGGCTCTGAAGAGCTGAGTAGCACCGAGTGGGAAGTGCTCACCAAGACAGGCAAGTGTCATCATTGCTGGCACAAAGCGATCCTCGAGGCAGCACGCAACCCTCCTAACCGAGGACCATATTTGGTTTAATTCAACTCTAAATTCCATCACATCTCTTTTCCCTGGAGGCACTTTGTGATTAAAATTTTCCCATTACCATTCATAGCGTAATTCTCAACGTGTAAAACTTTTCTATGCTAGATATTTGATTAATCCTCAGTTAAGACTTAACCACATTTAAAGATTTTAGCACTTAAAAATATGTTAATTAAATTAATAGTTCATTGGATGTTATCGAACGTTTTGAACGTTTCTTTTTGAGAACATTCAGTTGCACCCCAAGAGCACGTATGGAAAATTGAAAAGAAAATCTGTTCTGCGCATGCGTTTCTCCTTGTGTTGTGCATGCTTTTAGCCGCTCCCCTGTGTGAAGTTCGGTTTGCGTGCTCCTGTGGTTTTAGTGTATTATGAGTATTTGTTGCGGGTCAAGTCAGTCACCGTTTGCATCGAGCTAACAACTTTATTTGATTGACTTTAGATGTTCTCTCTTTCTCTCTTACTAGTTTCACTTTATCGAGTTACGTTGAGCTTATTTTTCCAATTTTGGTAAATTTTGATTGAGTTCTAACATAAAAAACTAGGAAACTATTTTTGAACTCTATATTTTGATTATAATGTTTTCACTTTTTACCAAAATCTGGAATATTCCTCACAAGATTAGCTCTAAGTGTCATTGAACTCTTCCTTTCCCTATTCTCCCTCTCATTTGCTTGTTCCAAAAAATCCTAATTCCATTATGTGTTTGTGACATTTCGCCTATTTCTTTTTGTTTGGCATTGATTTGGTTAAAATCCTAAATTAGAATAGATAAGAAATACAATGTATACTAAGATTTTCTCACAGTTTATTTTAATATTTAAATTTTAATTTAAAATTTTATAATTTATTTACTTTTGACTTTCATTTTGATTTTGCTTTTGATTCAACTTTTTAATCTTCTTTTGTTGTTTTTTGTCATTGTTGTTTTATCAAAATTGTTTTGTCAAAATATATTTCAAAATTGTCAAAATACCAAATTGCTTGCCATTTATTTAAATTATAAGGTTTTTTATTCATTAATGTTAAATGTAACTTTTAGATTACATACAGTTTGGTAAGTTTTATAAACCTATACTAATGTTTGTTTTTGTTTCAAAGCTTATAATCTCAGAACTATTAAAAATGATTTTAGACACTTAGCAAAGTGTTAAAAAGTGTTACTTGTTATTTTTGAACAAGTATTTTCAAGAAAAAAACGTTGTTTAGATAGACTTGATAGGAATTCTAAAGAATCTATTGACAAAAGATGTTTAATCCTTTCGCTTCCAAAGGCGTTATCGGAACATATGTGTCCCGCTCATTCAATTAGTTATCGATATAAGGCTTATCATTTAATGATAATCCTTAGGATCTAAAAGGTTAAAATTTTCCTTTATTGTAGAAAAAAATTGTTTAAAAATGTAAGATTATAACTTAAATATATTTATAACTGTTCCAGTGATCCACTAACGAGTTTCTTAATCTAATACAAAATATTTTTCTGAACTTGAACTTGGTCTCATTTTTTCTTATGTTTATTTTTTGTTTTGTCACAATGTTCAATTTGTGTTTTGTTGTTATATAATTTTTTTCTTTCTACTCCGATTTCTCTTTCTTTATTGCAAAGTTTCAAAATGCGTTGATAGAAGAGGGAGAGAGAGAATGTGGGATTTGAGCATTGCTCTAATTCGTTTGGTGATTAGTCATGTTGGCTTTAGCGCCCACAAGCATGATTAAGTGTCGTTGAACCAGTGGGCAGTGATTATTCGAGAACCAGCTGGCCGATCGGATCAACTGACGAATGACGAAGATCACCAAGAATTCGATCAGGTTTGGTAGGCTAAGCTGTCCATGGTTCTTAGTGTAAGTCGTCATTTAGAGTACTACAACCCAACGTGATCCTTGTGAAGTCTGAATCGAGTGCATGTGGGAGGGAGATGACCGCAAAAGTGTCAAAGCCAATGGCTCTTGCATCAACGAATCTTAATAATTCTTAGTTTCCGAGAGAAGTGACCCTTGGAGGCTAATACTCTCTCCTGCTAAAGATTAAGTTAATTGCATCTACAAGCTCAAACTAATCTGCTTTATATATACACGAACAGTATTTATGTGCAGGTGAATTATAAAAATATTTTTTTAAATTTTCTCACATACCATTGATATGAAGCATCATTGACTTGATTCATTGCATAGTCTCATTATTCAGCCTAGTAAGTCTCATTCATAAATAAAGATAATAATGATTCTCCGGTAATTCTCTTTCCGGTGTAGTTGACATTCATAAGATTACGATGAATTGTATTTTAAGAATAAATTGGATGTTTTCCAATTTGTTTGCATTTATATAAAAATTTATTTATTTGATAATTCAATTTTTTACTTACACACATATTTTTTTGTTGCTCCATTTTGAATATTTGTCATTTCTCACTATTAAATTTCCGGCTGACACGTTTTATAATAATATATATATATAAGTAATTGGAGTTGTTTATACATTGCAATACATTGTTTTGAAATAACAATTGTCAATGAATTTACTTTATTTGATTACCTATCCCAGTTGGGTGATCATTTAGTCCATGTAAGTCACACAATGCACATTTGTTTGGTGAGTGGCAGTCGCACTTTGCATTAAAATTTAGTTTTTAGCATAAACAACGGGCAAACTAACTAGTTTTGTTGACTTAGGTGCGCAACTTGACATAACGGATAACGCTTTGGTATTATAAGCGTGAGTTGATGTGGTCTTGTGATTTTGTCTCAATGAACACTTTATCCAAAAAGATAAGAGTTTGAAGCAGTTTTTGCAGATCTAGATTGTTAACAAATAGTATTATTATTTAAATTGAAAATTAAAAATAATAATATAGCTTTAGTCTACAATTAAATTTATTTTCACTTTTTTCTTAACTAATGCTTTTTATAACTAAAACTACTAAACCCACTAAAACGTGCCCAATATTCCCAAGTTTGTCACACTTTCTCTCTCTCTCTCTCTCTCTCTCTCTCTCTCTCTCTCTCTTAAGCATACATTCAGAAATTGATGCTAACAAGTAGCTTGAAAGTGTTTTGATGGCACTTATCGTTTGCACAATTTCCGCTTTCTCTTTCTCTCTCAAACAAATCACAAGTTTGTATGATCTCGTGTGTTCAACCCACTTATCTATGTTTCTACACACGTATATATTCTTTACATACATCACCCGTATGGATGCACTAACACTAGTAGCTAAACTAGCCTAAAGCTACTGCCGTCATAGAAAGCCCAAAATAGCACACCACTAACTGCAGCAGGCTTCACATGCCAACCTGACACACACGCACACACACACTTATGATAGAAAGTCGAATCACCGAAGAGTGTGGGAGAGAGTGAAGATCAGATGATTGCCGTTCAACTTTCTCAACACGATGTCGACACGACACTATTTGTGATAGTGTTCAAAGTCACACCAAGTCTCGGCTGACTTACTATCTTGACTTACTGATCGCGTCTTACTTTTCATTCAAATCTAATCAAATTGATTTTGTTGGATATCTTATGCTATTTTATGCTTGATCAACCAGCTTGCTACTGTCACTTTCTCCCAAAGCAAATCTGAACTTGGTTGAATATTTTGTTTTTAAACTATTTTATTGTGCTTTTATGATGTCGGTAATTCTCAATGGCTCATCATTTCATAATCCTAGTCTGAAACTTTCCGACTCGGACAAACAGCATAAGGTAAAGAGAATAAAGTAAAACTTGTTTTAAAGTGCTTGCATCTTTTAGATTGCTGCCATAGTAGATGAGTTCAAGCTGAGTGAATCGCAAGTACACCAACTTCGTAAGATCTTTCATTCCGAGCTGGAAGAAGGTCTTCGCTTGAACGACTCTGAACGCACTCCTCTCACTACTTCAATGTTGATGATCAATACCTTTGTGCCAGCGCTACAGTCCATTGATCGTAAGGAACTTCGTGGTGACTATTTAGCCCTGGATATTGGTTCAACTAATTTTCGAGTGCTTTACTTCCCACTTGCCGGGGATGGGTCTGAACTAGAGCCCACTGTACAGTACTATGACATTCCCTCAGAATATCGCAAAGGTCACTCTTCAAAACTCTTTCACTTTCTTGCCGAATCTATCGATGATTTCTTATCACGAATTGAGTTCAAATTTCATAATAGTAGCGGTGATGAAATTCTACCACTTGGGTTTACTTTCAGTTTTCCAATGATTCAAAATGCGATCGATGTTGGTTTGCTCAAAACATGGACTAAAAATTTTGACTTACCTGACGCTGTCAAGGCGGACATAGGAAAACTTTTACAGCAAGAACTAGATGCAAGTGGAAATCGGCATCGTGTTCAGGTGGTTGCCATTCTCAATGATTCCACAGGAACTCTCATTAAGGTATGTTTTATTTAAGATGAATATATCTAAATGAGTTTTGGAACACTTAGGGCTCCTATCTAGACTCCGACTGTGCTATAGGTGTGATTATGGGTAGCGGGCACAATGCGTGCTACCTCGAGCGATTGGATCGCATCGAAAAGTGGACAGACCGACCTGCTCAATACCACTCGATTCAACATGTCCTCGTCAATATGGAGTGTGGCGCATTCGGCGACAATGGATCCATTGGATTTGTTCGAAATCGATTCGACCGTGCAGTTGATGCCGCATCTCTCTTTCCAGGTTCATTCACGTAAGTCGCTTAATTATTCATTAAGCGTAGACAGTTTCTATTGAACTTTATTGTTTGTTTAGCGAGTGGATTAGCTTTTAACTAGAATTTATTTATTTTGGTTTAGATTCGAGAAATATTTATCTGGTCATTTTCTCGGGGAACTTTTACGTTACACCTTGCTTGAATGTGTTGCACATCGGCTCATACTCAATGGTGTGGCTAGTGAGTGTTTACAAACGGTCAACTCGATCAAATCGTCGGATATCTCAATAATTGAAAGGTTTGAATAGGCAAATGTCCAATCGAGTGTTTATGCTAATATTGACATGGATGCGGTATCGATCTAGTGATTGCACGGACACATCTGCTGCGCAACTCTACTCTAATCTTGGATATCCCATGGTGACTGGGGACGACCTGGCTACTTTGCAGTACGCATGCGCTCTCATCTCACTGCGAGTAGCCACCATTCTGGCAGCAACTCTCTCTACCCTGATCGAGCGTGTCCAACCTCGTCCACGAACAGTGGTGGCCATCGATGGATCACTCTACAAGAAGCATCCTAAGATGCATCGTCTTATGTCGGATCTCATTCGCGAGCTACTTCCACCCCAAGTACAATTCGAGTTGATTCTTGCTCAGGATGGCAGCGGCAAAGGGGCTGCTATTGTAGCAGCACTCGCCACTAAACTCGATATCTTCACTCATCATCAAAACCAATCATAATAATAATAGTAATATAACAAGAATAATTTAAATAAAATAAAATATTATTAAATAATTAATTATAAAGAAAAAAAGCAAAATCCAAAAAAACATTCGTGGAATTTGTTTTTGTCGGTGTAGATTAAAAAAAATTTGCACTTGTTCCCAGGGATGTGTCAGTGGAGCTGCTTGGTACATTCGTCCTTGATAAACTTGCTTAGCATCGAACCGAGAACCATCTTTTCGCAGTTGATTGTAGATTTGAGACTAACTTTCTCTTCTTCCTCTTTGATTTCGAGAGTCACCAAAATGAGACTTTTGAATTTGAGTGTACAAGCCGAGTAGTAGAGAATGGTGTTAGGCTCAGTCTGCGTTAGATGTGCATTTGTGCAGAGATTGGCTAAGGTGAGTAAAATTTGATTGAGTTGAACCGCGGTAGGTTTAATGGAAAGATCACAAGTGGTGATCACCTCATTCATGCCAGTCAACTTGGCACGTTGCACTTGAAAGCTTTCCAAAGTAGAGAAGCGAACAGGATAAAGAATGTCACCGAGAGGTGCCACCAACTTGACCGTCTGACTTCGGTTGAACTGTAACTCGATACCGAGTGAAGCAGATTCATTGAAATCCACAGAAAGAGTGACGAGTCGAGTCTCATTAGGTTGCAAAGAGATAGTAGCCATGTTGTCCTGAGCCTCAACATTTTTGAAAATCACTGTTCCATTTGAAGGGGCCTGAATCATGATGCGATTATTGGTGCTCTCTTCCGTCTCACAAGGTAGTTCGTTCTTCAACACCAATTCCACTAGTGTTCTATTTTCCTCGTTGATGCGCGGAAAGCGATATGAAGCCCGAAACTGATAGGGTACTTCAATTAGAGAAAATTCACGATAAGTTACAAGTTCAGGTGATTCCAAGATCCGATAAGGTTCAGTAGGACTTGTGGTGCTGCTACTTCCTGTCATCGGCAGTAAAGGCTGGTAATGGAGTGCCGACGAGGTAGACGAAGACATCGAGTTCGAATCATTCAAAGTCAAATCACCCAGGTCAAGAAGGAGGTCTACAGCTGGAACAGACTCTTTGGTGCGACGAGATTCCTTCTTGTTGTTTGTGTTCTTCACCTCAACTACTCGCTCTTCTTCACTCTCGTCCTCTTCCTCGTCATCTTCATCGTCATCATCCTCTTCTTCTTCTTCCTCATCCTCACTCACTTCTCCTACCTCTTCGTCTTCTTCTTCTTCATCAACTTCCTCATCTTCAACTTCATCTTCATCTTCTTCCCCTACTTCTTCTTCTTCATCTTCTTCATCCTCTTCTTCACTGGAATCAAGACTGAAAATTACAATTTACATTAATTAACTGATTAAATATTAAAAAAGTCAGAAAAGAAAAACTTACCCGAGAAAGCCATTCTTAGGCGGAACATCCACTTTACCCACTGCGATGTGAACCTTTGGTTGGCTGATTGGCTCAGGAGTTTTAACCCTTCTTACTGTAGGATCTGGTTGTACTTGTGGCCAATCGGGCAACTCTTCATACTCAGACGTCTTTTTTCCAAGAAAATGTGACAAAGTTCCAATTCGAAACCTTGCCGAATCAACCGAATTTGCCAATTTAGTGACCAAAGCGTTAGTTGTGGGTTGTGAAGCATCCTGATAAACAAATCGCTCAGCTCGTTGGCTCACATTGGGAACTAATTTGGGCACAAGCAAAATCTTCTTTGCCATTTCTCGATCATTAATAAGCTGTCTTAAAAATCGGCCCCGATCACGGACATCATAGTTCAGGTCGTACTTAGCAAGGTTGAAAATGTAATTGATTAGCATCTTAAGTCGCTCTTGCGAAGTCTCATCTGTAGACTCGTTCTCCAATTTAGTCAAGTAGAGCTTAGCAGCAAGATTCAATGCTTGCAACTTGACCAGATCGTTCTCGTTGGTAAAACTCTTGGCAATCACCCGAAGAACGTCTGGTGCTACCTTGGAAGCGTATTCGTTGCGAGCACAAAATTCAGCAACAATCCAGGCAATTGTAGCACGTGCTTGTGGCATAGAAATCTTCTCCATCAACTTTACAATCTTTTAAAATAATATAATATATATACTAAAAACAATTATAAGCAATTATTATCAACAAACCTGCCGGATAATGTGCGAAATAATCGATTGATCCTTATTGATAATCTGAGTACGAATAACAACGATGCTTTGAGCCACAATCGACTCATTACGATTTGAAAGCAGTGACACAAGTCCATTGAGGCACATGGGTGCAATCTCATTGATCATCGAGGCACATTGACCAATCGATTCGATCGTTGCCGACATAAACTCAAGATCGTCTTGATAGTTTTGAATGTAAGCTTGAAACTCCCGCAAAATTAATGAAATATTGCCCGAGTTGCTTAGATTAGTCAGAATCTCGAGTTTAAGTATCTTGATTTGTGTGCTGTCGTTGGCTTTGACGAAGAATGACTTGAGATATGGTTCAAAGAGTGACTTGATGGTCTTTCTGCTAGTAATCAACATCGGTGCATCGTCTTCAGACTCATCGTCGGTAGAATCTTCTTCATTGCAAGCCTTCACAGTCTACGTAAAACAATTCACAGTTGAATTAAGTCATTGACTAAATTTAAATAAAGATACCTTTTGTGTCACACTGTTGCCGTTGTTTCCATTTACAATGCCTGCTTCGTCTATCTTACCCAGATATTGTTGATTAAACTCATGGCTAGTTAGTGTGACAATATTTTTCAGAATAATCAACTGGATCTCATGATGCGAGTGAAGTAGTCGAATGAGTGGTCTTATGAGCTGCGCACTGAGCTCAAAATGTGGCGCCACACTGAGGTAAAGTTGAATCACCGCTAATACAACACCCGAGTTGCGGCTTTGAAGAAGTGGTTTCACTGAGCGCACCAGTAACAGGTGGTCTTGGTCCACCTTGGCCATGTTTGAGCCATGCTGATTGGGGTCAATAAATTGGGTGCGTGCATAGCGAATCAACATGTTGATTATGATGATCTGCCCCCACTCGTCGACATCAACCAACAACGAGCAAAGCTTGCGGTAATTGGCGTGAATCAAATCAAATCGCTCAGGACACACTTCTTCAAATGCAGCCACTGCAGAACCAAGCACAAGAGAGACTTTGTCCGCCAGCAGCTTACCGATAATATCAATCACTTCTTCTTTAATCTCTGGATCTGCAAGCATTAAATCATTTAAACAAAGTTTAACCAAGTTGAATTGGGTAAGAATTACCTAAAGAAACAAGTTTTGGAATAGCATGCGCTGCCGTCTTTCTCACATATGGCGACATATCGTTGGCACAGTCCTTGATGGCTATTAGCATAATCGGCGAAATCATCGGCACACGAATCGAACTTAGAACTCGAATCGCAGAACCTCGAATCAACGGATTGGGATCTTTGAGCGCGTGTTGAAATGTAGCAATCGAGAGCAAAGCCAAATCTTGCTCTTGCTCGGCATACCGAGTGAGATAAAGGTAAACCAACTTCTTGAGCTCGGTATTCTTTGTCACTACATTTTTCACCACGTGCGGAAAGAGTTCACGAGCAGATTCTGCTGACCGGCCTTTGGCTACCATTGTAATGATACGCTTCATAGCTTCCAATTTGAGTAACTCTTTTGAGCTCTCCAACATCTGTTTCAAATCCTCGTATCGAGACTGTAAATCAAACAAATAAAATAAATATTAATAAATATAAACTCTTTAGATATTAAATTTTAACAAAAGTTCTCAACTGTTAAATAGATTACTATAAACTTTAATATTATGAAAATATATAAACCAAGTTTATTTGTAAACAAATATTCAACAATTAATTGTTAAAATTTACCTGTGATGGATTGGCAAAAAAGGATGTTTTGGCAGAACCGCCAGATTGAGCTTGCAGTGATCCACCTGAAGCTTGATTGTTATAGCCATAAGACGAATCATGCGAAGCTCCGCCACCAGCGGAATCGTAGCCCAACTGAAACTCATTGGAATTAAACTCTGCCCCGTTGCCCGACATTGTGTCAGAATGATCCAAGTTTGAAGATGAATGAGATGGCAATGAAGGTGAATTCGGTGGAACTGGATAAACACATATCATCATCATTGTGAGCCAGTAATCAGGAAAACAAATCAGCCATACTTACAACCCAAGGACTGAGCTAAAGCTGAACAAGTATATCACATTCTCTAAAGACACAAGCAATGACCTCTCCCTCCGTGTTGTTGTGTATGATGATTAGAATGATGTGATAGCAAAGAAACGCCTGGAGAGAGAGAGAGTCCAAAGAAGCAGCAGGAGGACAGAGTGGCTGGGCTCGAGCAAGTTGCACAGCTACAGCACAGCGGTGACGACGACAACCGCACACTGAGCACCAAAGCGTATCAGCTGTCACTTTGCATCACTCCTTTCTAGCCACATAGATGGCGCCCATTCATTTCTAGCTATATTTACATCGTTTTGGTACTATCGGTATTTTTTTGATTGTTGGTAAATCGACCTGTTTCGACTGTAAGTCGACAACGTGTTTCTAATGCTTGATTCAAATTGTTGTTAAAAGGTAAGTTTGACTCATAATTAATGAGTCATAACATTAACATTATATATCTATTCATCTATAGGAAATTCCTTTTCTATTTTGTTGAAGAGAATGTCTCGTGATGAGGCTTAAGTTTACTTGGAGTGACTAACATTCTAAAGAACTTCTTTAGAAAAGGCCTGTACGTTGTCTAAAATATTAGTTTGATAAAACCAGAATTAGTTGTATAACATTTTTAACCAAAACAAACTATAAGAATAAGGTTCAGATTTAATCTTATTTTATTTTAAAATCTTATGTAAAAAGTAAGTTGAATGGTTAGCAGTGATAAAACAATATGCCATATGGTATATAAGAAATCCTGTCATACAGGTGTGGATAGGTAATGAAGAGCGTAGTAAACTCATTGCTGTCGTCGTCGAAAGTGTGGGTGTTGGGCAATAATACAGTAGCTAATCAGTACCACAAGTGTTACGAAGGTAGTGATGACCGCAGTCGCAGCTTCCACAAAATGCATTTTTCTTTCGTTGAACTCGGGTGACTTGGTCTTATCGTAAATAGAAATATACCAGAGATAACTAATAATATAGCCACTTAGAAGAGCTATGACTATAATATTGATAATAGGGGGAGTCCATTGGTGCACAATTCTCCAAAGACGTAGCAAACGCTGTCGGAAAGAAGGACCGGGTGGGGCAGTTCGAACCTTCTCCCTCTTAGGTTTCTCTTGTGACTTCGGTGACTCTCTGGCTTTTACTCGCTGAAGAAGTGCATCACGTTTCTTGCGCTTTTCCTTCTTGCGTTTCAACGCAATCTTGTTGACCATTGTGACGAGTTTGGCAATTGGGCAAGTGTTCGGTGGAGGGCTGAGGAGGACCAATCGACTGACCACTCACACTCGACTTCTTGCTTTCTTTTAAAGGCCACGGCAAGTGTGCTACAATCATTGCCAAACTACTTTGAACTTTACAATTATTTCAATTTTTCCTAAAACTTTCTTACAGCAATTTTTTCATTAAAAACATAGATAAAGTGATTTCATACACATGTTTTTATTTTTATATTTATTTTTTAAATATATCTAATTAGACTTTAACTAGACTATAATTAGACTAGACTATAACTAGATTATAATTGAACAATGTTGAATTTTAAAAATGAATTTAAATACATTTTAAGTTTATTTAAAGTTTGATTCTTGGAGCTATCGTTGCACAACACTCGAGAGAAAGAATCTCATCAGAAATAGCTAAAATAGTTTAACTAAATAAAACCACAGACCAAGTGATCAATCTGTTAATACAGATTAAACCCACACAATGGCGTATTGCTACACCCGCTCAAACCCATCATTAATGGAGTTTTATATACCACTCAAACACCAAATTCATTTGCTTGTGTCTTTCTGCATTTAAAAGCTAACTAATAAGTATGAAACTTTACAATGACTATAGTAACAAAGCCATACACAATCAAGTGTGTTATGGTTACGACATGATGCAATCGTTATCGAAAAATAGAAAATATAGATAGCAAGGACAAATTGAAGCTAAAATAGATTTTTAGAAGTGATTATACTTCTAAAAAATAGAACACATTAGATCAGTTTATTCTTTTCTCTAAAGAAGCTGTGCTACTTTGTTAGTTGGTGTATCATTATTCTGTCTAATTATATATTGGCCTCTTTGAAACTAGTTCTATATATAAGAGATAGAACAAAATTGATTTAATACCATTATTAAATGGGCTTGTTTTAATTTTAGAAAATTAGTTATAATTAATGTCAGAACATGACATGTACTTACTACAATGTTATGGAGGAGGACATAGTCATCGACCTTGAAATTATTGACACGATTGCTGAGATGGGCTTTTATTAGTCCATAAAACAGTTTGGACGCAATATTCATCAGGTTACCTAGAGAATGTGTAATTGAAACTATCGTTTACGGTAATCTGTTTACAAAGTTTAGTTATAATTGAGTTATCCATTTTTTCTTGTTTATAATAATAAAATTATTTGAAAATAAACAATTTTATTAAGTGTAATATATTTTTTGAAAAAACAACTATTTTATTTCTATACAAAACTATTAAAATGTATAAATAACAACAATTACAATGAAAAGAAAAAAAATTGAATATTAAGCAGAAACTAAATGTCACTAGATGGCAGCACGCAATATTAAAATTTAATCTTGGAAAACAAATACTATTTCAAATATTCAAAAAATTAATTTTGTAATAAAATGGGCTGTGATAAAATGTTCTAACGTTTAAATTTTAAGAATTCGAAACAATCTTGTTTTAATTTAAAATTTAAATAGAATTGTTATCAAATTTTATATAAAAATATAACTTAACAAAAATTGTGATCGTATCAATCAAGTAACTTGAATCGAGTTAGTAAATCATTGACCTCAATCATATGGCTCATATCAGTAGAGCAGCACAGTTAATCAATTCATCATCATCATCGATGTCGAAATCTGTCATTATGTAGTTTTTCATTCGAACAAGTTATATATTCAATTTAAAAATACATCATCTATCCCAAACTAGTGAAAGAGCTTGACAAGACACCAACAAGAGAAGATGACCTCTCTTTTTCGAGCTCTCTTATCCTTTGACTTGTTTTTGGTGCGGTCACGCTTCGATGACTCCGATCAATCATACAGCTCTTTGGGCTTTTACCCACCATTGTTCTTTAGGGTTGCCTAAACTATCCAAACGGGTGTTCAGTTTTTTGTACGATTGGTGGCCGTAGCAATTAATGATTAATGAGAGATTTCTAAAAAAGCAATTGAGTGAACTAAAGTGAAAGAGAGATTGAATGAGAGAGAAAATAAGGAAAAAAAAGAAAAAATAGATGAGATTCGATTTCGCAATATCGGATGCCGAACGGAATTGATTGATGAATCATCTATAGCTGATCGGAAATTATCATAACTCACATGAGCTAACTAGACTCTAAAAAACATATTTATATAACTCTGTAATATATTTTATTTGCCTTTATTTATTATTTATGTATTTGATGGTAGACTTGTTTAGCAACAAAATGAACGAATGTGGAGAGCAAACCTAGACTGTCATTGTTCATGCTATCAAATGTTACCACTCGGACAATTTGAATTTGAATCACCTGATATTGTTTTTATTCTGGAAAATTTTTATCTCGGCCAGTGAGTAGATCACGAACTAGGCCAATGAAAATGTAGGCGTCTATGAGCGTACTCATTCAACTCTTCCCTCATTATTCTCGTCATTTATACCATCCAACTCTAATAATAATGACGATATACAGAGAAAGAGTAAAAGCGCTAAAGTGTCATCAAAAAAGTGATGAGACCAATTCTATATAAAATGACGCTTATTAACAGTTTCTCTATTTTTCTCTACCTCATTCTCATCACTACTATTATTATTATCAAAAACACTTTCCACAATTGCAGTTTATTAAGTTGATTAAGAATTATTGTAAATTTTTTCGACACTTAAATTTGACCTTTTATTAAAAAATCCTATTTACCACAAATAATGAACATACAGACAACTCTCAACAATCGCTCAAATAAAAATCATTAATGTAAATTGCCATAAAGCAAGCCTGCGCTTTACCTTTGGTAACATCTCAAAAAGGACACTCTGCTCTTCAAAAAGAAGAAGAAACTTTCTTGAGTCTTGTCTGTAAAGTGCTTTCAATGAAATTAAAACCTCTCTCTCTTCTTCTCTCTCTCTTCTTCTCTCTCTCTCTCTCCCTCTCCCTCTCTCGTTCTATCTCCTAATTCGACAGCAAAAATTAACTCAAGCAGAGAAGCATGCATTAAGGAGCAAGCATATTTGTCAAACAATAACATTTTGGTTATATTAGTATAACTTTAAATAATATCAAAGTAAAACATGGTTTTAGTGGCAAAATAAAATAAAAGTTTTGGTTTAAGTTTTATTGTTTATATGAAAAAAATCTGATTTGCCTTCTTTCAGTTTCATTAGCCTATTCGATTTTTGAATGGAAAATTTTTAAACAAAATATTAGTAGGCTTTTAACTTGATGTGCACGCAGAAAAAATGCCTCAAATAGTGACTTTCTTTGTAAAATGAGTTCAATCACCATAAAACACCATGGTCCATTACACTAGCGCATTTGGCACCGGATTGAGAGTCAAAAACCTCGATCCGATTAACGTTTGTGATCTCTCTCTCTCTCTCTCTCTTCTCTTTTAAGTGGTTCCGTTTGGAAATCGGTCACGACCTGGAGTAAGCTTTCAAAATCACACACATCATCATCTTGATTAATCCAGTTTCCTCTAGTTACTATTTTATCCGATTTCACTGGAATTCCACGTCTTGGCTCTCTTTCAAGACTGAGATGAACTTTTCTGATCAATATTTATAAATATATAAATCAACAAATGTAACTATTATAACTTGATTTAGATATATTTAAACAACCTATAATAAAATATCAAAACTCTTTCAAAAGAATCACTCGAACTAGAACTTTCACATTCTCAGATTTAGAGTAGATTTCACCGCATTATTAAAGTGATAATATATTGGAATATATTTTATCACATTTTAACAAACCCAATGCACACTTTTCTGTTGAAATATTAAATTTCTTTGCCATGAATATGTCTCAGGTCTTCAACAGCGTGAGATCGAATAACTCTCCTTCATATTCTTGTAGAATGAAAAAACAAGAATTTTCAAAAGTGAAAACTGATTCAGTGAAGAAGAGACAGAAAGGAGAGAATAGTTAGTGAAGAGGAAACAAGAGAATGAATGACATATTTACAATTTAAATTTTTCCTATGACAATCTTGAATTGACAAGTGGAGAAAAAAGATGGATGGATTGCTTGCCAAAAGTTAATGAGTTTGCAAAATCACTCACTTGGAATGGACAAGACTTTTAGACGAAACGGAAGAAAAGGTAATATAATCAAAATTGAGCTTTAAATACACTCAAAACTCTTTCAACTATGATTTAATCTATTTTCTTCCTTTGTCAAATTCAATTCTGTTTTGAAATGAGATTATTAAAAAATATATACTACTGGTTCTATAGTAATCGTATTCTCATTTTTAATTTACTAAATTAATATACAGTAAACCCTCAAACTAACTTGTTGTTGTAAAGGCAAAATAGAAGGCAGTGATAAAATTCTATAAACGCTTTTTCCTTAACAACAAGTAAGTTTGAGGGCAAACTTTAATGGGTTAAGTTTTGTTAACTTTTGAATCAACATAATTCGAGAAATGTGAACGGTATAAAGTTTGTATGTGACAAAATGGCATTTACGGTAAAAATTGACGTCAACAAACTTCCAACAATTCCAGAATGATCATTTTAAAACATCACTTTGCATTAAATCATGTTTGAAGATATTTCAAGTTAAGGAAAAATGCAAAAATTATGCACAGGATCTGGCCACAAACTTAATTCTTCGATTCTAGATTTTTCAAATCATTATTTCCATCTCTCTCACTTACACACAATCTCGTATTTTTACTGAGTTGCTTTGCTCATATTTTCAAATTGTGATTTCAGTACATTAATTTTGATTGAGACGCAAGGAGAAAAACTGAGAGGAGAGAGAAAAGAAAAACCACTATTAAGTACTTGTATAGAGATGGGAGAGGGAGAAAGAGAGAGAGAGAGAGAGAGAGAGAGAGAGAGAGAGAGAGAGAG